>LGRX02028721.1:0-42121 GCA_001247695.2 Cymbomonas tetramitiformis | reverse complement strand
GATGCTCGCCAAGGAGAGGAGCACCTGGTGGGTTGGAGCCCGGAGACACCGGATGACCCAGATGGGCAGGAGGTGTCTTCGCGAGTGGCGCCGGCTCCCCAGGACGACCCCGGTCAGCTCGGACTCGTCCCAGGGAACGAGTGCCCGCCGTCCAGTAAGGAAGGCGGGAACCTCATCCGGTGTCAGCTCTTGCTCGGATTCCGACCAGGAGTCTATGTGGCAGGACATCCGTCGAGGCCTAAAGCACCTGGGGAAAGACCACCCGCTGTCAGGGCTAATGTGGTTCCAGCTCAAGGACTATGGGCTCTCCGAGGACGGCGCTTATCGCCTGGAGATCCACCAGCAGTCAGTCTCCGAGTCCAGGGTGTTGATGCAGCAAAAGCGCGAGGACCTCACAACTCCCTTGGGAGGTGTAGATTCTCTGTCTTTGCCATCAACGCCGGCAGACCAGGGGAGCTGGTACGCCAAGGGGCGGACCTCCAGGAGGTAAGGAGAGCGGTCGTCGCGGCCGTCAGAATGAGCGGCCGCACCCGGAAGTCGCACAGGGGTCTTAGGAAGTCAGGTGCAGCACCTCCGAGTTCCGCAGCCCCCGGTGAGAACTGGTCGAACCGGTTTGCTCCCCTCTCGTCCTCATCGGAGGAAGAGCATCCCGCGGAACGTCCGAGGCCCAGGACTCAGGCGCCTAAGCCGAGCGGCCCCAGTCGCCCGGTGCCTCGCACCAGGAAGCCCAGTCGAGCACCATCGGTCCCGCACCCCGGTCCGACTTCCTCAGGGAACACGTCGTCGTCCCCGGAGTCCACTTCGAGCAGGAACAGTCAGGACCTGCAAGAGCTGAAGGAAGCCTGGCAGAAGGAGTCGCAAGCTCGGGAGGCAGCTGCCGAGACTCGCCTGGAACAGCTGTCTCGGCAACTCCAAGAGAGTCAAAGAGCTGCCGAGGAGCGCAGGATCTCCGATCAGCGCGCTGCCGAGGAACGCAGGGTCTCCGAGCGACACGCTGTCGAAGAGCGCTGGGCTGCAGACCGGCTGGCCGCAGAAGCCCGGGAGACTGCCCGGCAGTTGGCTGTCGACGAGAGCGTCGCTCAGCAGGTAGCCGCCGAGGAGCGGCGAGCGGCAGCCGAGGCCCAGCTGGAGGAAAGGCTGCAGGCGGTCATAGAGTCACAAGTCCAAAGGCTCGCCCTGGTTCAGGCCTCGCCCCCAGGGCCCGTGGAGTCAGACGCTCGGGGGCCCTCAGCAGCAGCGTCGAGTCCGGTTCAGGAGACGCCCATCTCCCGAGAGGGACATGAGCTGGTAGAGCCGACTTCCGTCGTCACCTGTGACGTCGAGAACCGGGGCGTTCAAAGCCCTCCGGAGGAGTCGCGCGCGGGCGTGCCAGCGCTTCCGCCGCACTCATGGGACTTTATTTCCCTTCCTATACAGGTCTGCGACGCCCTCCGGAAACACGTGGTCGGGTATGCCAACTCGGGGATCGACGCCCAGCGCCTGTTTTACGACGCTGCTCGTAGGTATCGCGCCCTTGGTCAGGTCGCCGGGTGCTTACACCCTACCAACCAGATCAGGCAGTGCCTGAAGGCAAGGATCTCGGACGAGGACAGGGTCCTCGGGGCCCAGGTGATTCACAGTCTCACGACGGCCTTGGCGTCCGTCGCAGAGAGCTGCGCTCGCTGTGGGTGCGGGCACGAGGAGAGCCCGGTGCGTATGTGGGCGTGTCAGGCGAGCGCTAAGAGAAGTGTGGTGGCGTTCATGAAAAAGGTGTACCTGCCGGTGTGTGGGTTTTGCGCCGCGGACGTGTGGCCCGGTGCTTTCGACCACTTTCCGGCTGTGATGCCACCTCCGATTCCTAAGGCGGCAGACACGCCGGGAGGCGGGGGGGGGATGGTCCCTCAACTGGAGCACTCGGAGCCAAACGAGCTTTCGGAGATGCCCGGTGCCGGCAGTCATGGTGGTCCTGGTGGCTCGGGGAGCGGTGACCCTGGAGGGCTGGGAGGCCCGGGGAGTCCGGACGAGGACCCTGGCGGCGATGGCGAAGACGGGGATGGCGACAGCCAGTTCACCTTCTCGTCTTCCTCTCGTTACAGGGAGCTCCGGAGCCATTGCAGTCGTAAGGACGAGCAGCACGCTCTCAAGGAGGCCACCAGAGCCATGGAGAAGGCAGTGGACAAATACCACACAGAGGTGGAGGGGTCGTCCCACGTCTGTGGTCGGCTCCTCCGATTTGTTCGGCAGGTCAGGGAGGTTCGGGAACTGGAGCCGGTGCGCTACGCCATGGAGATGGCGCGTCTGGGACCACTAGAGAGCGGGGGTGAGGAGAGGGTGTTGTCGGACCACTCCCTGCTGTCGGAAGTGGCCAGACACTGCTTCGGCAAACTCAGCTCCGAGTACCGCGAGCTTTCTTCGGTGTTGACGGAGGCTCGGGAAGGTAAGAACCTCACCCTGGACGTCATAGTGGTTCCCTTGGCGCAGCTGGTGATGCCCGACAAGGGGGAAATGGCGTCGATCGGTCCGTTCCTGCGTCGCGTGCGTCAAAGTCAGGACAGACAGACTCGCACGGTCCGCGAGTTCTGGGACGGGGTGCACCTTGCTCACGACATCGTGAGCATGCTGGCTGCCCACGAGCTCACCTCTCCGGTGCCGGAAGAGGAGCTGCTGGAGATATTCCTTACGGGATTGTTACCGGAGATAAGGAGGAAGGTCTTCCTTATAGCCGAGAGGAAAGGCGCTTCGGTTCTGACTCTGAGCCGGACGTCCAGTAAAGGCCGCCACGAACTCCTGACTTGGGCCATAGAGGCTGAGCGGGAGTTGCGGCAGAGCCAGGATAAGACGAGCCGCTCGGTCCAGCTGCTGGCCCCCGTAGATGTCACGGAGGAGCTGCTAGCCATGGCGACATCCGCTGGCGCTCCGACACCCACAGGGCAACGACTCGGCTCCCCAGAGTACGAGGGCTGCCGTCTGTGCAAGAGCATGGACCATTATGCCCGCGACTGTCCGCAGGCGAGCCAGCGCCCGAAGGAGTGGGCCAAGTGCCTCCTGGAGGACACCCTGGCGTTGATAGGGGACGAGTCGGTGGAGGAAGCTTTGGCTGCCATCGGTTTGGATTTTGTCCAGGAGGACGCTCCCCAGCCCAGGGCGTCCTCCCCGCAGTAAAGGGCGCGGGCCCCGTCACTGCGGGGTCAGGGGGACAAAAGGGCCCCGCGCCGGCGTCCACAGCGATGCAGGTGCTGCGTGATAGGTGGAGAAGGTGTGGGAGACACCTTAGTGGCAGCGCCAGGCGCCACCTCAAGAGCCAGAGTCGAGTCGAGAGGTATGAGCAGGAAGGTTTAGACATGCTAGCCGCCACCCGCACGGAAAGCCCAGAGCCTCCTGAGCGGGAACAGGTCGAGCAGCGCGTCCAAAGAGAGCAGGCAAACTTCTGGAAGTCCGCCAGAACCCCAGTAACCGCCTCGGTTCCGCGTCCCGAGGAGCCGTGGGAGCTGCTCTGTTGGATCACCGGTGCGGACACCCGGGGTAAAAACCGGTCGAGCCACACAGTTGAGCCACGGGCAGTCTACCAACAGCACCTGGAGAACCAGGGGTCGGATGTTGCGAGAGTTCGCGGGCACTGGAAGTTCAGAGCTCAGCGTTTACCCCCCAGAGTTAGGAAAGCCTTTCAGGCCCAGCAGCCAAGTGCTCGCCTGCGTTCCGCCATCAGGGCGCTAGAAAGGTATCTAAAGCTGGAAGAGTCAGAGGTCCGGCCGGTCAAGTCCCTCGCGCTTTGGAGGGCAGGGCAAAGGCGGATGAGCCAGAAGCTTGGGCCCACGACTAGTAAGCCCCAGTTGAATCGAGAAGAGTTAGATAAGCGCTTGAAGCGGCTCGTCAGGGTGCGCGAGTTCAATCGCCGACGCAAAGCCATCTTGGATCAGGAGTTCGGACGGTTTGTTCGCGTTGCCAAACCCAAGCCTGCCGAGGAAGAAGAACTCTCACCACCAGAGAGAACTTCAAAGCCCAGTCGGCCGTGGGTGACCCGAAGCAGGGCTCGCCAGGCTTTGGGCCCGAAACGCAGACCATGGCTGACTCCTGAAGACAAGGCGCTTCGAACCTCTCGATTGCAGCGCAGGTACGAGTTGGAGGGTAGGGACCCGGCTTCTACCTCAGAACGCCATGCGGACTTCCACGCCTTCGTAAAGGAGGAGTTGGAAAGGGAGAATAGGGAACTTCAGCAAGACAATGAGCTGATGCACCGGGACGAGCAAGTCAGAAAGCACATAGCGGCTAAACTGGCTGCAGCGTCAGTCCAAGTCGCGGTGTCCCCCCCAGACTTCCCAGAGCGCAGCGCAGTTCAGAAAGCAGTCGCCATCGGCCTGCTATCGGACGCGTGTACTTACTGCCTCCCGGACTGTGACTCCGACGCAGAAACGTCAGTCACCCGCCTGGACTGCATAATGCAGGACGGCGATATCAGTCCGAGCTGGTGTGAGTCCCTGGCAGCGGTGTCCTCGATGGGAGCGCGCCCGAGGAGTTTCGACAGGCACAGTCGCACACCGACGTTGTTGCTGTTTTGGGCCTGGATTGCGGGCGTCAGAGTCAAAGTGTTAGTGGATTCGGGAGCATCCACCAATATCATCGCAAAGAGTACACTGCAGAGGCTCTCCGGCGTCAAGCCGGTGCGCCACGAGCAAGCCATGCGGGTTCGAGTGGCTGACGGCACCACATATGATGCTAATTCCTGCATCAGGCCCAAGCTCCTTGCTGAGACGTCGAAGGGGTCTTACGGCCAGCAGGTTGAGCTTCGGGTAATGCCACTCGACCTCAAGGTGGATGTCATCCTGGGGGGTCCTTGGCTGGCGAACCTTTCCCCGGTTACGCTGGATTATAAGAACTGGGGTTCGGTCCGGTTCACCAAGGGCAGGGAAAAGGTCGTCATCACCGGCTGTTCGCCGGGGTCACCGGACCCCAGTCGGTCCAAGGACACGGCAATGGCACTGGTACAGGGAGTCCTTTTGAGCCAACGTCGGGCTCGCCGGGACCTGCGTACCCTCCGAAACAGAGAGGAGCAGGCTTTCGTCGTCTACCTCGGCCCCGATGGGACTTTTGGCGCGTTGGCCTGCAACAAGGGGGGGGGAGACTCCGACGAAGATTCCCCCAACGATGTTGTAGCAGGCCTAGCGTCAGAACCCTCCTCCGGGTCCGAGGATAGTGAGGTCAGCGTGCGTCCCAGCGCAACGGTGCCGGACGGAGCTGAGGAGTCTGAGGGGCCGGGAGGGTTGGTCTCGGACAGTTCCGAGTCCGGCTATAGTGACGTGGAAGGAGCGTGTCATTTGCAGAGAGTAGGGGCGGTGGTCGAGGACATTAGGCCACAGGGATTTGCGAGTACGGTCGACGAGGCCGGGGATCACCCTGACCCTCTCAGCTTTTTCGCTAGCAAGCAGGAGGCGAACGGAGCATTTGCGTTGCTTCCGCCAGCGGTGCGTAGACAGGCGATAGAGGATCACGCGGCCGGGAAGCCACCCACCTGGCACACTCAGGCAGCCGCGGCGCTCCAGCAGGGCCGGGGTCTGGTCGCGGAGCGACGACCCCGAGCACGGCGTAAGCGAGTGCGTTGGCGTGACCAGGTCGCAGCAGTCGGTCAGCCTGGTGCTGAAAGTGGCCCCTCCACCGAGCAGCCACCGGGACCAAAAGTCCCCACTGTCCCGAGTCCTCAGAGTCAAAAGTCGCGAGCCTCGGCACCAGTCCCGCCGCCAGCTCCGCAGACCACAGACCCGCCGGTACCGGCCGCCCCGCCAGGTACTACCTCGCCGCCAGCCCCACAGACTGCTCAGGCCTCCCCAGAACCGCCGGAGGACGAGATAGACGAGACGGTGTCGCCGGAAATCTGGCAGCAGCTTAGGGACCTGGAAAAGGAGTTCGCAGATGTCATTTGCACAGAGCTGCCGGAATCAGTCCAGTCAAGGGAATTCAAGTCCGGCGTCCGGCTCAGGCCAGATTGGAATGGGAACGCCTTGCACCGGCGAGGGTACAAGCTGTCGCAGGAGGAGTTGCGGCAACTCCGGCAACAGCTAGATGAGCTCTTAGCCAAAGGGTACATACGACCCTCGGCCTCTCCGTGGGGCTGCCCTGTGCTGATGGTCCCCAAGCCGAGTAATCCCAAGGAGTTGCGTCTAGTCATTGACTACAGACAGATCAATGAGATCACAGTCAAGGACAAGTACCCCCTCCCGGATGTCCAGAGTCTCTTAGATGATCTACAAGGGGCTACCGTCTTCTCTACGATGGATGCCCTTTGGGGATTTTGGCAGGTCCCTATGAAAGCAGAGGACGTGGAGAAAACCGCAATGACTACGCACTTTGGAGCGTACGAGTGGTTGGTCATGCCTATGGGATTGTCAAACTCCCCAAGTACCTGGCAAAGGATGATGCAACAGTACCTCGGGCACCTACCCTTTTGCAGAGTATTTGTAGATGACATCATGATTTTCTCAGCTGAGGTTCCGGGTAAGAGCGCCCATGAGGTACACCTCGACCACCTCCGCCAGGTCCTGGAGGCATGCCGAAAGAATTCAGTCTACCTCAAAAAGTCGAAAGTCAAATTGTGCAAGCGATCAGTCCGGGTCCTAGGGCATGTGGTGGATCGGGATGGATGTCGTCCACAGCAGGATAAGGTTGCGTCGGTACGCGATTGGCCAGACCTAGAAACTGTCACACACGTGCGACAGTTTCTGGGCATGTGTGGCTTCTACCGGAGGTACATCCAGAACTTCGCGGATATCGCGTACCCGTTGACCCGCCTCACCAAATCCGGCGTGGACTGGACCTGGGGCGAGAATGAAAAGGCAGCATTTAAACAGCTAAAAACTGCCTTGATCTCCTCCCCAGCCTTGGCCCTACCCGATCAAAAGGGTGCAGCAGACGGCTCCAGACCCTTTTTTGTGCAGACAGATGCCAGTGGAGTAGCACTAGGGGGTGTACTCATGCAGGATCAGGGACGAGGCTTACAGCCCTTGGCCTTTGAAAGCCGGCAGTTCTCCAGCGCTGAGCAGAACTATCACGCTGGGGAACGGGAGCTTTGTGCCATCCATCACTGCACCACGGTCACCTGGAGACATTATCTGATTTTCACATCATTTAAGCTCATGGGAGGGTAGCACGACCATTTTGTAGCTACCCCCCGGACATTTTGTAGCTTCCAGGTTTTGTAGCTAGACCACAAAATGCTCGCCATATGCATTTTTGTAGCTATAGCTACAAAATGGCGAGCGGTTTGCCATTTTGTAGCTAGCTACAAAACTATCTGAAATGTTATTTCAAGCGAGCAGAAACACGTGGGAATAGTACAGCGCGTATACACATAAAAATCTTTATGTAAACAAAAACGAATACAGTAATCACTCACCTTTAAGGAACCTCGACGTTAAGGAACCAGCCAGCCTTTGGGGGGGGGGTGGGTACCCAAGTTGATGAGAAAAGCTGGCTGGACTTTTTTTCTTATGGAATCACCCTGCGATAAGATATATGGTGCTGGCTGACTATCTTAAGGGGCATTTCATAAAGTTCATATATATTAAGAAATCTAGGCTGGATTCTGGGAGGGTTGCATTCTTGCTACGAGCGTTTGACTTGACGGCACTAAGAATGATGGCCTTCAGTTCTAAATAGTCTGATTCAGATATGATATCATCGGCTAAGTCCTGCTTTAATTCTTTCAACTGTGCACGGCTCTCAGGGTCCATTTTCTAGGTTTTGAAAATTTTAAGAAATGTGGCTGGCTACGTAAGGATGACACGTGGATGGCTATGGAATGTGCTGGCTGGCTTAAAAGATCGCGGTCACTATTCTTAACAGATTCCATAGGACAAGCGGCGGGGGGTACCAAGTCGATGAGAAAAGCTGGCTGACCTGGAATTTACGGTTTTCTTAAAGGTGAGTGATTACTGTAGTAACTGAAAACAAATTTATTGCTTTGCTGAGGAAGACACTCGTAGAAATCATTCGCGGGCAGAAAATAGCATTGCAGAAACCCATCGAATTACGGGATCAAGCAAGCAAGATGGAAACAGAAACAAATACTAAAATATCACCGCAAATATGCACGTACTATTGTGAATAATTAATACAAACCGAACTACAACACGATTTGTCACAGCACAAATGCTTCTATTATAAACAAAATTTCAGTCATGTATACATGGCTGTAAGCTAAAACTCTAATTTCAGCAGAATTTTTGTCAGTAGCGATGTCGCCATAACAGATGTGTAAAATACCTGCACGCAAAAAAGTTGGAACAGCAGTTTGGAACTGCAGGTAAAAACAAACAAGGAACAAAACAGGCTAAGAAAGACAGCACGCAATCGAAATCCCTGCAACATCACACAAGAAGAAAGTCAGTCAGAGCGGTGGGATTCGAACCCACACTGCACAGTTTGTGCAGCTATCGCCCTCGTGTCTGCTACTCAAGTTCTGATACCGGCAGCACCATTGCTGGCGGAATCAGAAATGGCAGAGCCATAAAGAAAACCTGCAGAAAGTACGAAGCGCTGCTCGAGGCAGGGGTTAAAAATTCCTTCGGAACCGTCGGGCTGTATTACAGCGCGACGGCATCCAGACACTTCTCGACCTGCAGGACATCAGAGTGCCGCCAGCAACTGCGAAGTTGCTGGCGGCATTACACACTAACGAAAAATCGGAACGCAACCTGTAAACAACGAAGCGCTTCTCAGCAAGGATGTTAGGAATTGAAACCACCGGCGGGCTGCAAAGATTCCCGCCCGTCTCCAAGCACACCTGCTTTCAATCAAAAGAACAGATTGGGCTGCTGGCGGGATGCAGCTGATGTGAGGTCAGCGCAAGATGCGTGGGCCCTGCGTCAGGTTCCACCCGCACAGTATAGTCGGCCCTGAGAACAAGCAGCAAGAAGTGATACAAATCAAAAAGGTTGCGATGTATGAAAACAAACAACACAGAGCTCAGGGGGGCAGGAGAAGGGGGCGCCGCAAAATGAAGTTTTCAAGAATGGATTAGATACCGGAAACCAAGATATCAAATATCCGATAGCGAGAATCAGCTAATTGTAATTACCGATCCAACGGTCAGTCAGTCGGTCGGCCCGTCGATTGGTCGATCTGGCGGTCGATCGGTCGAAATACAGTCGATGTAAGAAGTACGAATGTGAGAAAGTGACGGTCGACGAAGATCTTGAAACGACAGAATCTGCTTTCTGAAAATTCTGAGATCGGTTTCCTTTCTGACATGGACTCGCCCCGTACCGCAGGATGCGTTGGGGAGTACGGTTACAAATATCTGAGGGCGCTGTGTGGCGATGCAGCCTTGTGCAAGGTGGAACGCTTGGTGGCTACTGCCCCGCAGTCCTTGTGGTAGGACCAACTCGGCGATTTGGTCCTACCACGAGGACCATTGTTCTGATAATTTAATTGGCCATCTCCCGTGATTTGTGGTGTCTAACCAATGAAAGGTGGTATATATAGGTCCTATATTAATTTATTTGAACGCTGGTTTGGCCTATATCCATCCCATATATCCATGACGAATGCATTTCAAACCTCTACACTCAAATTTTTCAAAACGGATTTTTTGGAACATTCAAAATGTGGCAAATTAGTGACTCATCTTCAATAATTTTTTACCAATCATATATCAACACTACACCTGCGCGGATACCATCAAATTGAACCTATACATATGTCCCAATCATATTTGGGCGGTAGGCCCGGTTGGAATGCATATATTGGCTCGTTGGCTCGTTGGCTTCCCCTCTAATATATTGGCTCGTTGGTTTCCCCCCTAAAACAGTGGTCACGCGAGCTGACCAGCCAGCCATCATAATTGCTTGCTAGAGGGCATATATCGCAAGGTTGGTGTGTGCGGTACATTAAATCTTCAAGTATATATGTATTGCGAATTTCTGAAAGTCTAACATCATCCAAATATCTTATTTTTCGACTGGCGTGTACATTTTAGAATGGATGAATGCCAATTTCTAAAGTCCGAAATTCACTAAATTCGGAATTTGCATTGTGTTGAACATGCGCCATGCTGAAATAGAGCGGAAATGATGACGAGGGTGCGAAGTAACCGATTCAGTTATCTTATTTGGTCATAAACTCAAGATGTATAACCATGAGCATCACCGTGAGCCCCGCATGTGACTCCTAATACTCAAAATACGGTGGTCCTTGTGGTAGGACCACCATTTTCTTCAAGCTTTTGGTGAAATTACACCCCTAAAGCGTGTCGTTCAACCACACACCTAAAGTCTCATGGGGGCCGCCGCTATAAGAAATAAAATTCATTTAACTCATAAATATCATGTGCAAATGTTACCTGTGCCTCAAATAGTCGATTTAGTGATCGAACCCGCAATTGCCCATTGGTCCTTGTGGTAGGACCATGAATTTGGGTAGTAGCCATTGGTTCTGAGTGAGGATGGTAGAAGATTTCTTCAGAATTTTCCCGATTCTCCTATAAGGGAACGAAGGAAATCCGGTAATTTTCAGAGGATTTTCTTGGCCAGTTCTAAAAGAGCTACAAAAATGCATCGAAGCTACAAAATGTCAGGGGGGTAGCTACAAAATGGAGATGCTATCTCATGGGAGACCATAAACCCCTTCAGTGGCTCTTCGCCCCAGCTAGGGAGCTCAGCCGACGTCAGGCTCGCTGGTACGAGGACTTGGTAGAGGTAGGAGTCCATCAGATGGAGCACGTGCCAGGGCGCTGTTTAGTAGTACCAGACGCGCAGTCCCGGCGACCAGACTATCAGGAAATGTCAGCCAGAGAAGGGTTGAAGGAAAAAGGGATTGTGGATCGCGCCACGGATGGGCCCAGAGACTCCGCACCGGCAGGCAAGGGGTCCGAAGAGGACGAGGATCCTACCTCTGTCCTCGGGGCAGTGGATCGCACCACCGATGGATCTGATGGACCCGAGTACTCTGAGCCGAAAGGCAAGAGATGCGAAGGGGACGAGGATCCCACATCTGTCTTAGGCGCCACCTTCGAGTATAGTGATTCCGAGGACGAGTCCTTCCCTCCCACCAGTCCAGCACCGGTCATTGGTGAGCTCACCCATCTGAATGGGCTCACGTGGGTAGAGTCGCCGGCCCTTTGGCTGGACGCAGCTGCCACCCTAGCAGTAGGCGAGAAATCCTTGAGGGATGCCGAATCGCTAGCAGTCATGACCAGAGCAGACCGAGCTAGGGAACAGGCCACAGCAGAAGTCCAGAGTCACCCGAAGTTCCCCCACCCTGAGGCCCAGAGTCATCCAAAGGCAGCCGGAAAGGTACCTGAGCCCGTTAAGCCCCCAGAAAGTAGCTCCCACTACGACCAGGTCGTAGATCGCCAGGACTGGAAGCTGATCAGGGAGCGCTTTGAGGAGATAGCAGCCCAGTACGGGGTGTTTGACGTTGACGCGTGTTGCGACTCCATGGGCGTTAACCGGCAGGTTGACACCTATTGGACCGATTGCTTGAAGGAAAAGTGGCGCGGGAAACACGTTTGGTGCAACCCCCCTTACACGAAGGATTCAGACTTGATAGAAAGAATTCTTCGGCATTTCCTTGCTGAGTGGCGCGCCGATCCGGAAAACACCTCGGCGATGTTCCTTCTGCCAGACTATGACGCCCCCTGGAGGCGGTTGATTCACCCCAAGTATGGGCTTCATCCGGTCAAAGTCTTTGACACGAAGGACGAAAAAGGTCGTCCCAACCACCTCTTCGAGTCCCCTGATGGAGGTCGACCCCCGCTGCGCTGGCCGGTCCTTCTGGTGTGGGCCCCAGCAGCCAGCAGGGCAAAGCCCCGAGCGCCGCCTGCGCGAAAGGACAGTGAGGCAGAACCCGACGAGCCTTTAGTCACTACAGGGGTTGCAGCAAGGGCCAGGGCAGCATCAGGCCCACTGAAGGCTGATGAGTTCGTCCGCGCCTTGCAAGCGGAATACGAACGCAGCCAGTACCTCAGCTCGTTGAAGGAGGAACTGATCGCAGCCCCACATCAGAGGACAGACACATTTCGCATGGTAGACGACATGATATGGCGAGTGGCAGAAGGGCGGTATCAGCTAGTGCTAGCTCAGGATTCCCCCCTCAGAGAGCTGGTGATGCGCGAAGCACACGAGTCCCCAGCAGCAGGGCACACAGGAAGGGATAAGACACTGGACAGAGTATCCCGTCGCTTTTGGTGGCCACGCATGAGCAAGGATGTCACCGACTGGTGCAAATCCTGCGTTGTGTGCCAACAGACCCGGCCACGCAACGGGTATCCAGACGGTCAGCTTAACCCCCTGCAAGTCCCAGTAAGACTGTGGCAAGTGGTTAGTATCGACTTCGTCACTGGGCTGCCCCGCACAGAGCGAGGGTACGACGCGTTTGCTACCTTCACGGACAAGTTGTCCAAGATGGTGCACGTAGTCCCCATGCTTTACGCTGACAGCTCAGCTGCACAGATCGCGCGCATGTATTTCGACCAAGTGTGGCGTTTGCACGGCGCTCCCATGAAGATCGTCTGTGATCGGGACTCCCGCTTCAGGGATGAGATGCATCTCGAGCTACATCGGTTGATGGGAGTCCAGGTTGCCTCTACCACGCCGTACCACCCACAAGGTGATGGGCAGGCAGAGCACACAAACCACACGGTCGAACGCATGTTGCGCGCGTACGTCGACGCCAACCAGCACGATTGGGATTTATGGTGTACCCCGGTCGAGTACGCCATTAATGACTCTCGTTCCGCCGTCACGGGATTCACCCCTTTTGAACTGACGTATGGTCACGCTCCGGCCTCTCAGCTGGACTTCTTCGTGGAGGCAGCACTTGCATCACGGAGAGGCCGAGCTAAGGGGGGGAGGGGCGCAGCAGTAAAAAAGGGTACAGCCCACGAGACAGCCCGCCAGTTTGTTCGCCAGTTGCAGCTCGCTAGGGAGAAGCTGCTCTTAGCTCAGCAGCAACAGATCGCCCAGTACGACGCGCGTCACAGGTCCAGGAGTTACGCAGTAGGCGATGAGGTTTGGGTGGATGCCACGCACCTCACCCAGCCGGGCGACCGCGGGTTGCACAAGAAATTGCTTAAGAAGCGCCTTGGGCCCCTTCGGGTGCTGGAAGTCTTTCACAGCGACAGGCAGATGGCCCTTCCCGCGAGCGATAGAGGCGCACCGTCGGCCTATAGGTTGCAGACGCCTAAGCAGTGGAAAGTGCACGATGTGTTTACCGTGGACCGGCTTTCGCCAGTAGAGTCGGGCAGCCGCTTCGTTGAGAGAGCTAAGGAGATTCCCCCTCCTCCGTTGGACGTCAGCGGGCGCAAGGAAACCCACGTCGAGAGGGTGGAGCGTTCGCGCACGCGCCAGCGTCAGGGCAGGAGGTGGACAGAGTACCTGGTCAAGTGGACAGGAATGCCCCGCAGTGAGAACGAGTGGAAGACCCGAGAGGATCTGGAGTGGGACGGAGCCGGCAGGCCCGGTGTTCCCAACCGAGCGTTGTTGGAGTTTGAGAGGATCGAGGCTAAGAGAGTGGAGCGAGAGAAGCTTAGGGTCCGTAAGAGACGCGACGAGTCCGCAGGAGCGGTATGGACCACGCTATCGGAGGAGCTCAAGGTAGACGGAGCAATGCCATGGGTGCCAGAGGAGAGGTTTGATGAGGAAGTAGGAACTTTCGCGAGAGTATCTGCTCAGAGCACCCTGCCGCCAGTCAACGGAGCCGCAGCACTTGAGAAGGAGCCAGTCGGCCAGTCTAAGATTCTTGTATTGTTTTGTGGGACCGGGTCAGTCGAGAGGCAGTTCACTAAGCAATTTCCCAACAGCGAAGTAGTTGCTGTAGACATTCAGCCCAAGTGGGGCCCCACACATTGCGAGGATATCATGCGATGGGACTATCGACAGTTCAGACCAGGACACTTCGACGTAGTCTGGGCTAGCCCACCTTGCACAGAGTACAGCCAAGCGAAGACGGTAGGCATCCGAGATTTGCGTGCTGCGGACAGGCGAGTTCGTAGGACATTGGAGATCATCCGGTACTTGAGGCCCGAAGCATACTTCATTGAGAACCCGAGGGGAAGAGAGCCCCACGGGTTGCACACGCGTCGCTGCATGAGCAATCTACCAGCTCCGCACCTCGTCACGTACTGCAAATACGGGACCGCATACAGGAAGCCCACGCACATCTGGACCAACGTTCCGTTGCGCACACCCTTGCGAGTGTGCGATTCCGATACGCCTTGCGAGTTCTTCCGGCAGCACGGTAGGCACGAGAAAGTAGCGCAAGGAGGGCGCGCGATGAGAGCTGGAGGTGTGTTCGCGAAGGGCATGGGAGCGCGAGAGAATTTGTATGGGATTCCGTCAGCACTGTTAACATGGGAGCGCGAGAGAATTTGTATGGGATTCCGTCAGCACTGTTAAAACAGCTTTTCCACAACCTGACCCTACATGAAGAGGTGCATGCGTTCCTGTCTGAACTGCTTGTCAGGGAGGATCTGAGCGAGATGAGCGTTTTAGTCCAGTCAGCTGTTGTTGAGAGTGACCCGCCCGAGTTTGAGCCGGAACCGATAGCGTTAGCGGGAGTGCGAGCGGAGGTGACGATCATACCTGAGGGCGGATGGGAATCTGACGCGAGTGGTCTTAGCGATTGAGAGCGTTGGGGAGCGTCGGGAAGAGCGGTGGCTCCAGCCTTGGCGAGACCAGGCGGCAGGTGAGAACCTGGGTAATCCATCCGAGAGAGCAGTGGCTCTAGCCTCGGCACAGCCAGGCAACAGGTGGAAATCTGTATAATCCATTTGAGCAGTGGCTCTAAGCCTTGGTATGACCAAGCGGCAGGTGAGAACCTGGGTAATCTATCCAAGCGAGCAGTGGCTCTAGCCTCGGCGCGACCAGGCAACAGGTGGAAATCTGTATAATCCATTTCACGAGAGCATTGGCTCCGGACCTGGCACGACCGGGCAGCAGTTGGAGATCTGGGTAAAAGCTCTAGCACTCCGAGGAGGCGGTGAAGGTTTAAAACCTTTCCTCCGGGCCGGCATCCCGAGAACTGTCAGGTAATTGGCAAACCTATTGTCATCCCCTGTAAGTGTACCGTGTTGGGAGGTTTAAAACCTTGAGCGTGGTAATGGATGTGAAACCTTGAGCCTTGGGGGAGCCTGGTAGTGCAGATGGCAGACCGGTGAGAGGCCGACCCTTGTGCTTAAGAGGTCGATCTCCTTATTGCGGTGTGTCTTGGGAAGTGTAATGTCATCCCAGACAACAGGCGGCTGAGACCTGTATAATCATTCAGAGCAACAGTAGAAGATCTGTATAAAAACTTTACTGGTCCGACGTGGTCAGCGTGGACGTGACCTTCCCTAAGGGGGGGGGAGTTGTGCTAGGAGGCAAGCACAAGAGCAAGAAAAACGGCTAAGTATAAAACGCAGGAGTACTCAGTACGGAGTACAGTAGGACCGATCAGAATGATGTTGATGTGAGGTGCCTAGACTGTTGTACGGAGTACTCAGTACAGTTGAGTTATGGAAAGAGTTCCTGAATGTATAAGAACTCTAAGAGTAACCCGTTTCGGAGAGATGAACTGAACTGAGAATTGTAACATAAAAAGTAAGAGCCGTATCCGCTGTATATTGTGTATTGAAAGCATACACTTGAAAGCAAAAGCATAGCTATTAAGATTTACGAAACCGAAGTCTTGTAGTTGACCAACCGTAAGCATACCTCGTGCGGTCGTTTAATAAGTGTAGAATAGTATAAGTCCGAAACCGTAAAGAAGAGAAGAAGTCAAGGTGTAGACTCCTACACATTCTAATACTATGTTGCACACATGTTGGAGCGCTTGCAGGCATATTGCACACATATTGTAAAAATTTTTATTGTATTGAACATTTATTGTCAATACGCGTGCAATATGCCTGCAATATGTGTTCAATACGATGTATTGCACGCGTCCAGAAACGTAGGGATTGCTTGCCATTTTTCAGCCATATAGCGTGGAGGCTGCTTAACAACGGTTGGGTCATAAGCTAAATAGCTATGCAGCTATGTCGGAGGCTGAATAGCCATGATTGCACAGACTCTGTCTTTTATGATGAATAGACCTCTGAGAAATGGTGTCTAAAAAAATCAATTGACAACAACTCAACCTTTTGGCATGATGTAGAGCTGATGATCTTTGTTGCACTTCAATTGTTTAATGTGCACTAATGAAATGCCTTGTGATATATAATCTCACAGAATAGGCATTGCTCAATGGCGATATGATCAGATATGTAATGATCAATGAAGACAAGATGATTGGTATGGCTCATTCAATAGGCATAATTACCTCAAAAAGATGCCAATACACGGATACATATCAAGACATAAGGGCAATAGGCTTATTGCATAGCCTTCAAGGCAGCTAGCATTCATGCTGCATTGGTCAGCTCAGTGGCTTTGACCTTTCTAGGTGTTGTACTCAGGCCGTGGCCTGCATATTGCATTGAGTAATCTTGACACCTTTAATGATCCAATCAAATGATATGTATGAAATATCAAGAATGGTTGCCCTTTTCAATGATCATCGGTGGCAGAGGCTATAGTGCTTGCACCGTGTCAATATACAATTCTAGTCTGGATACATGCTAGACCGGATGTATACAATGTCTAGATCTTCAAAATCAAGCTCATATGTATCATGGCTGATGTATGTGTCAACTTCATGGAGTTCTGCATGGTTTGACTGTATTCAGTCAGGCTTACCAAAACAAAAACAATGATGCAACTTATATTGTTTTATTATTTGTCTTTATTATTATTTGGTTTTTAGTTGTATTTCTAGCTTATCATCTTCCCCCCTCAAGGAAGTGTATTGCTAGGCGGTTGTCAAGCGCCGTTTAAATACAACAGAGGTCCGACCTCTATGTGATGACGTGATAGCTTACTATGAAGCTGGATAGCAGTTCTCGGGTTGCAGCCCATTGCACCAAAGGTGCATCGCAGTCTTTGGGATGCAGCCCGAATTCACGTCATCAGCGTGGGTCATATAGTGCCCATGCATGTGCTGTATAAAATACAACACTACCCTCCAGCAGCGAAGTGGTTTGCTATTAACATCATCGTATGCTGTGGGATGTCAATATATGATCAGAGAGCATGGATATATATATATATATGTACCATGTTTGTCAATATCGGAGAGACTATGTCTTCTTTAAAATCCTCATGACTATATGTATAATGGTGCTATACTGATGTCAACACCTTTACTCTGAGTGATTTATTGATTTCAGATGTGATGTCGTGGCAAAAAATATGTCCACGTCATTGGCACGAGTCATGTTGTGCCTCTGTTTATTACATATGAGAATATATATTACTCATCTTTGTGAGTCTAAACAGCATTGTGCTGATTGCAATGCTTTCTCTGGTGATTTATATATCACAGATTATACCAAATGTGGTGATCAGTCCAGTGCAATATTTTGTCACCGGAATGTACAGGGATTGTGAATGATTGCAATCCAGCCGGAGGAATAATCTCAACAGCTTATTCTGTACTAATGAATTCATCGGAGTTATACTCATTTCGACGATTCAAAAACCCATGTTAGTGACAACAGCTCATATGAATATATAGGGTTTTTATCAAAATGATTTTATGTGATGTCAACATATTATGAACAATTCACTTGAATCTCAGGACAAAGGAGTTACGCTTGGAAGGTCTTACATGGTGGTCACCAACACTTATCAGCTGTTATTCGGGTGCCAAATTCTGCCTTCAACACTGGGACTATATCAACCAGTCTTACAGCGATGCACTTGTCCTTCCCACTCTTATATACGGCTATAGTGCCAAAGTGCATCAGGTGGGATATATATATATATATATATATACATTATATAACTATCATCTTCTGATCCAGGAAATGCAATTAAGCATGGTATCAGGTTATATTTTATGTATATAGTTCAGCATTCCAAACTTACTCGAGAATGTAAATGCTGATCAAGAGTCAACTTATAGTCATTAGGATATAGTTTCCCATCCGAGTTTACACTTTATTAGTGATAGTGGATTTAACGTTGTACAGATTTCAACGTTATTTGTGGATGCAGTGATTTTATAAAAAGCAATCTATCAGAAATCACCAGATCGGAATATGAAATGGATATGTGTGAATCCTATCCACCTTCTTCCCCCCTTGAGGAAGTGTGAATACATAGGCAGTCAGTTGTTTATATACCTTATAGCTTATAGCTTGCAGTCCTTATAGGAAGCAGTTTATACAGTTTTAGGGTTGCAGCCCTACAGTTTTTGGGTTGTTGCCCTACAGTTCTTGGGTTGTTGCCCAGGGTATTATCATGTCTGCGATGATTTAGCATGATATAATAATGCCAAAAAACGAAGTTTTTCGAAATAAATGTGGCATTTTAGGGCATATATAGTTACAGTGGCTCTGTTACTCAATATGGTGATTAGGGTGTTACATGATATCAGTAACCCTAATACAGGTAAAAAATAAGCAGTATAATGTTTTTGCAAAGATTTTTAAGCAAAACTGCATTTAATACCTACATAAATGTAAGGTGGTTTTCAGGAGGTACGTTACACCCCTGTTACACACATTTAATTTTAGGGTTGTTACAGGGCGTTACACATGCTGCATAAATCAGGGATTGTTATTTGATATATAAACATTCATTTCAGCAAAAAAAAAAACAATCCGAAATTTTCAAAATGTGTTTTACGTACAGCATTTTGAGCGATTTATCGTTACAGCAATAGCGTTACCCTTATATATTCAACACCTAATATTTAGGGTGTCACACAGATATGACATGTGTCATTATGATTTCCTGATACCTCAATAGGTATAAAATCATAATTTTAAATAAAATGGGCACACATTTTTCATTTTGAAATTAAACGTGGAGTATTTTTACCCATTTTACAGCTTTTTCAGCTATCTGAAATATTGCTTTAGTGACATATCTCAGTGTATATATGGAATGTAAGTACAGAATCACTGTAAGGAACTTCACTTTTGCATATGACAAATTTCATAGCAAATAAGTGAGTTGTGCTGTATATCAACATTTATGGTTGACAGCATTCTGGGTTTTACTGATTTAAACCCATGCACGGCAAATGTACTTATCTGATTATGTATAGATTAATCAACTTAAGTGGATACACCCACTTTAGTGATATTTCTCAACCTATGATTTGTTTTGAGCATAGGTCTGTGCTCTTAAGATTTATCAAAGTGATATATCTCATTTAGAACAAATCTGGACTTTGCTGGATACAATCACAGCAACTTGACACAGCACATTTATATGTGTGTGGTTGTCCTTAACACTATTGTCAGATATCATGTAATACTGATCTGTTTGTTGCATGCAATTGATCTGATCAAGTCTGATTCAACTGTCAATATGCAACGTAGTTGTTGTAGTTGCTCCAGCGATAGTAAAGGTATGGACAGTGTTCGGCAGTTACCAGCTGCATTATGAACACTGTATAATGCCTTCGGGTCTGGAGATATTCTCTATCCAGCCCTACAACATGTTATCTTATCCTGTTCCCTTATGTATCGCCATCATTGACACTTTCCACGCACATGTGTTTGGAAGTGGTATCCATATTACCATATACAATATAGTTGATCTATTCACTATGAGTCAGTGAATCTCAACATGTATAATGAATGCTAGTGTATGTGCAGTGTATAGTACTGCTGATTAGTACTCAGTGTGTGTGTGTGTTTACTTGTACACACTACTCTGCAGAATATGTTCTGGATATCACAATATCCTAGACAATTTATCATGCAAGACAGTCAGCATACCATGTACTGATTACATCTAACATGATATATCAAGTTTAGGGATCATTGTAATTCCATGCTAATCTCATTACAAAATGAGTTGCTTGATAGATTTTACATGAAGCTCAGGTGAGCATTCCATCCAGTGATCCACCATAGAATGTACATGTGATCTGGAGAGCATCTCGGCTCCACCAGGCATGACAAACTAATTATGGTGTTAAGATCACTTTCTGGCACCCTTTGCTACATGGATTCGAATATAGACTAGCATTCACTGCAATATGCTTATGCTCTATGTACTACAGCTGTTATCGTGATCAAGCTGTACAATATAATAAAGCATGTACACTTCACAATCAATGCAATCATTCAGCATAAGATATGTGCATGGTATAAAAGTGTATGCACTGCATGTTGATGATTGCTGTAAGTGAAATAAGTGCATGTGTGTGTGTGCTGATTCGCACACACATGTTGTGAACAGATCATTGTGATGCTAATAAGAGTAATGCTGATGATCAAAGTATTTGTGCAGCCATCAGAACACTTTGGAATTTGCTGCAGTATGATAATGATACTTTCACAGCAACGTAGTGGTAATGTATCCAAAGCATAACGATCATGTATACAGTCATTCTGCATGTGATTTCGACGGGCGTATGCATATGTGCTTCTCACTGCATGTAAACACATCAAAATTTGTACGCGCTAAAATCGAGCGTTCTTCGCATGTGACGAAATCATGAAAATCGTATATCGTGCTGACAGGCCATAATCATTGTACGCGCTGACATTGTAAACAGTGCGAAGGAATTATTCGCAAAAATCACTGATATACGTCGCATACGAATGCGAGCGCTGACATGTATACGAATCAAAATTCTGCCGATGACAACTATGTAGTATATCAATCTGGACAATTTTCTATGGTGATTCATACAAGCGCGCGCATGCTGCGATTCACTTCTGTAGAAATATGCGACCATCGCGCATGCTGCATCTGTAAATTAGTGACCATCGCGCATCAACATGTATGAAGCAATTTAGTGCAATCATGAAAATCGTGATACTGCGCTGATGATTTTCCACGCGAAAACGATTTCGCCGCTGATTTATCGAATCTGCGAACATGCATACATTTGCGAACCATTTATGCGAATACGTTTCATTGCTGCGTCGATGTATGTTCTGCGCACACCTTATCGCGTATGTGTGCGATCAGCTGTTTCCGCGTGTATGCTGCGAGAAATCTCCTCGCGCTATCTCTGCGCTGTTGATATGCGAGTGTATATTACTGTATTCGCCCTGCAGATATTCAATATTATGCGAGCGCTGTCGATATGCGCCCACCTGCAAACCTGCGAACAATATCAAATATACTACGTCTATCGCTGCACCCACTTGAGTTCTCGAGTATCGTGCCTTGACGACTTTTAGAATACCATTCTGTTACGGCTATGTAAACAAGCGCCGTAATATATTATCAATATACAAAATAAACACTGCAAAGTGGAACAGCAATGCAAGTGTACGGATGAGCGGGTTTGTGAGTGCAGTCTCTCTAAGAAGATCTGCTGAAGCACAACGCTTCCTCACTTTTGTACCTAACGTCTCCCATCATCTTAGATGGTACCGCCATTGGGTTGTGAACCCGAGACGTAGGTTGAACGACCAGCATGGTAATAACGACTATTTCGTTCATGCTGCGCATGCGAGTTCCGCGCATGCTGAAAGCCAAGATGGTTCTTGTTTGTTTTCAAGATGTATCTTTGCTTTGCCATCTTCGAGTTCGACATACGAACTCTCGATGACAAGGATGCCTGATGATATGACATTATCATCTGGCGACATGTACAGTCATCGTCGACCGTACTGTCGACTGTCATAAATATATGACGCGACTCGACATGTACAGTCATGGTCGACCATACTGTCGACTGTCATAATAATATATGACGCGACCGACTGACATGACATGACATGGTATGACATGTCTGACAGGTATGACACGTATGACATGTATGACACATATGTCATCGGTCATGACCCTGACAGCAGGGGGCGCACATGCCGGGCGCATGTGTGGTTTGGTGTGGTGTGTGTGTGTGTGGTGAGCAACAGGAGCGATTGGAGCAACAAAGCATGCCGCGGCATGACCAGCGAAGCCATCGAGGGAGCGTGGACATCGCGGTTGCTGTTAACCCACATGATCTGATTAGTAGCCGACAAGAATGTTGTTGCCATAGGAATTAGCCACGAAGAAGTGAAAAATTCATCCATGGTAGAACGTAGGTTGCAATCTTGCAAATGATTAGAGAGATGCGCTTAGGTTGGCGGGCGGCAATGTAAGTAAGGCATGTATATAAATGTAAATGTGTGTGGGGCATGCATTATGTTGGGTAGGATTGTTGGTGTTACACGTAAACACGTGTTTCAGAAATGTGACCGTGGCAAGGAGAGTGTGGGCAAGTCCCCGACTACACAAAGGTATCGGGTTGGCAGCCCAAAATTTGTGTGGATCCCTTCTTGTGGCGGGCCATGGGCATTCCAAGCAAGGAGGCAACTTTCTTGATTCAATCCTTAGCCACACACCGTGGAAAGCAAGGGGGGTTGAGTAGCGGTGTTAAGCGGCAATTATAGGTTGAATACCCTTCCAGAGGGTTGTCTACTTGGGAGGAATGCCCGTCACGTGCCTGAGCGCACTTAATAATGGATAACATGAGTATAGGGGGGGGAGCATGCACAACTTGCGATGAATCCCTGAGGGCCTGAAAGACATTTTCAGGGGCTGGAAAGTCATTTTCAGGGCCTGAAAATGGTTATCAGGCCCTGGAAACGAGTTTTCAGGGCTCGAAAATGGTTTCCAGGACCTGAAAATGGTTTTTAGGGCCTGAAAACGAGTTTTCAGGGCCTGAAAATGGGTTTCAGGGCCTGAAAATGCCTTATGTGAATTTTCAGGGCTTGGAACACTGTAAAATTTTCAGGCCCTGAAAACCATTTTCAGGGGGCAAGATGAGGACATGATAATATAATTCTAAACTTTATATAACACGAAAAGTGAATAATATTTTCAGGCCCTGAAAACCATTTTCAGGGGGCATCTTAAGAGTGTGAATTCGAAATTTTCAGGCCCTGAAAATTGGTGTAAAAATTATATTATCCATAAAGTTTTTTCTAAGGTGTATGACTAGCCTAGTATAAAACAAGTTCAGACCCTGAAAGTGATTTTCAGGGCCTGAAAACCATTTTCAGGCCCTGAAAACGATTTTCAGGCCCTGAAAACCATTTTCAGTGGGCAATTTTTCAGGGGGCACAAAAAAAATCAGGGGGCAATCGTAAGTAGCCCCCCATCTGCCGGATTTACTCCCTATAGTAGTGTGTATGACTGTCACCCGAACCCGAACCCTAACTGTTTATGCCCGTTATATCGGGTTAACTTATCAGCTTTAATACATTCTGAGAAAACCTTCACTGAGTGAATATATCCCGAGTCCTAGGGGTATATCCAACAAATAGCCAGTAAGGAAGCAAGATACACATGGATGCAATCGATGGGCAGTTAGTGATTTCTTGTCATAGTAAATTCACAACCTCCCCTCCGTCTAGTTATAGCGCCACATCAGTGCTAACCGCTAGATCAGTAATCAGCTAGGCAACTATTCTGCTAAGTGTCAAACGTATTGTTCAAAAGGGAAAAAAACACGCGCTCGTGAGCGGCCAGCGCCAGCATCGTCGCAACAACCATATCACTGCCATCAACAGTGTTCGGTTCATCCCGTGAACGCTTGAAACGGGGTTTGCGGCAGGCCGACTCTGCCTTGCCAGGTGCCTTTGATGAGCCACTTCGAACAGGTCCGCCATAGTGAAAATATGTGAATTGTCCAACTGCCGTGCGCCACCGCCATTTCATTTTAAAAAATCACATTCAAGCGGGTGTCAGTGTGACACGGGCGTACAACCCGATATGACTTACGACGGGGTTGAGTAGTGGGCTAAGGGTCGAACAATCGCCTAAATACTTATGATGGGGTTGAGTAGTGGGCTAAGGGTCGAAACGTCGCCTAAATACCGGAAAAAATTATCCGTTTATCGTACCCCTAAATTTCGAAAAGAATTTCGATAAATGTGTGGAATGGCCAAGTAATGATATAAAAATAGCTTTATAAGTGCGTGTATCGATACTCTTATAGTGCTACGGGTGTTAAGGTTATCTACGAGTGTTAAGGAATCGGCGATTAATCGTTAATTCGTTAGGGTCCAAAATACGATTAATCGTCCGATTAACCGTGGGGATTTTGACGATTTGTCGGACCCAGCTCGGATGTACAGGAGCATGGGCCTTGCCGGCCTTCAGTTAGACGAGGCGGTGGCTTTTATGTCGGGATATGGGTCGCGGCGGGGGATGCATATGTACATCATGTAATGCGCATGAATTGGCTCGGACGGATGGCTAAATCAAATGCCTAGTGAGGTGGCTTCTTTCACAAGCCGCGAGGCTAATAGAGTGTTGAATTTCAAAAGAATTTGCCCCGAAATCGTTTGGGTGGGGCTTTAGGCCTTTGGCTCCCGCGTGGGGCGTTGGGCTTTGGCCGAAGGCAACAACTTTTTGGAAAATGCTTATATATGGGGCTTTTGGATTTTTAAAGGGGGCTTTTGGCCTTCGGCGCCGACAAAGGGGAGCTTTTGGCCTTCGGCGCCGAAAAGGCGGGGGTTGGGCTTTGGGGCAAAACCCCAAACGATTTCGGGGCAAATTCTTTTGAGATTCAACACTCTATAACACCGAGTGCTTGCTTTTGTTACCTTCGCAACAGGCCCGGGCCGGGGATGCTATCTCTACAAACACGCGATGTCGCAACCTTGCATGGGAGATGTAAACGCCGATGGACCTGCATGTTTTTGTGGGGCGAGCGGTCAAATGCATTGGCTCGAAAACTGCTCCGGATAGATATATCGGGGCATTGTATCGGTTGCAAAATTGCGTACCGATCGATTTCGATATTCAATAATTCTAATCGATTATTATCGGCGATATCGATACATATCGATATCTCAAAATTATATACGCTTTCTCATATACGACATATACTACTTTGAATTCCGAAGCGAAGCGGATACCGATATATCGATTAAATGTGCGCAAAACGGATATCGATTGAGAATTATATGCCGATGTTTACCGAGATACTACGTATCGATAAATCGGAATATCGGCACAACCGATACAATGCCTTGAAATATATATGCGCACATTTTGGGCGATATCAACGACGCGAAGATTGCCGAATAATGGACTCAAGTGTGCAACGCATAAAGGCACTATTGAGTTATATCGCAGAGTCGCTTTTGTGGTTCAGTACAACTTGATCGCATCGTCTTCCGGGATTGTTCGGATCGAGAATATAGTTTCGCACCCTCCTAATAGGGATACACATAGTTGATATACATGAGTTCCATCCACTAAATCCACTAAGTTGTTTTCCCGTCTCATAAGAATAAAGCAGACATTTGTCAATCGGAACATTGTTTTACTCGTTGTAGGGGCCGCTAGGGTCTCTCTTTATATCGCAACCTATGCAGGGATGCCTTCGCCAAGCCAAGACTTGTGCAACACAAATGACGTACCTACACAATCAATGATGGCTAATAAATTGGAGCCCTGCGGAATTTTTGAGGTTTTTGTGCCGGTAGATCGATCAGAGTTTCCTAAGCCGCTAGATCAAATCAGCAACCGAGTTAGATTTGAAGGCTTTACACTTATTCACGGTATTTAGGGGTTCCGCCCGTGGGAATCCGCAACTTTGTTATTTTGCCTTCGCAAAACAATTTCACAGTAAAATTTCCTCATGGGAAGTTCTTAGTGCGGCACACTACTTCAAAAATTTATCCCACATTTTAACGTTACAACGGAAGTCTAAACCTCTTGACGACTAACGACAATGTCTGATCAAGAAAGTCTGCAAGTCGCATCGGAGAACCAC
This sequence comes from Cymbomonas tetramitiformis, assembly GCA_001247695.2. Taxonomy (NCBI): domain Eukaryota; kingdom Viridiplantae; phylum Chlorophyta; class Pyramimonadophyceae; order Pyramimonadales; family Pyramimonadaceae; genus Cymbomonas; species Cymbomonas tetramitiformis. The sequence continues at coordinate 16,384 of LGRX02028721.1, read as the reverse complement.
TTTGGCGCGACCGAACAACCGGCGCCGAAGACCGGTATGGAAGTCTTGTCGGAGCAACGGGGCGCCATGATGCATCTCATGATGGAGCAGATGAAGACTCTCGCAGCGAGAGTTGTAGTCAAGGAGGAGGTGGCAACGAAAGCCTCTTCTTAGGCCGGTGATTCCGCTCAGTGTGGAGACGCGGAGTTGGAGGAATTGAAAAACCTCCCGTACGTCCCACATGTTGAAGGGAATCCGTTCCCTACGCGACCTACTGAACCGGAGACCGACATGCCGCAGATGTACAATCTCTACGACGACAAGTTCTACGACGCTCTCTTCAAACACACTAATATTATTCCATGCATTACGAGCAGTTGGTGCTTGACCTTGCGCTTTCGTACATGCACGATGCGAACGCGTTCTCCGAGACGACCTTGGATGGGCGTGGGGAAGAGAAGGACCCCCCAACGGTGGAGGAGCTTAGTGAGCGCGCAACACATTCAAGGGCATTTTCGCTCTTCTCAGCAATCGCTACCCCATGTTACAGCTTAGAACGCGCATGAAATATGGAGGTTAGAGCGAGCATGGAATGACGCAACCTCTCACAGCGGAGCAGAGGCGCTGCGGGCGAAGCTGGCCTTCATCGAGGAGAAGGTGTACGCAAGCAGCGACGGGCTAATGAGCTAATGGGCTAATGCTCACTAAGTGGTTGAAGAAATTCGACGCTACCCCACTGCGACTGGAGTGGAGATGGCCGTAGACCGAGCGGTGTCTCAAGAGTCAAGACGGGCGCATGGGTGCGAACGAGGAGGCGATGACATGTCTCCCGAGTGTTCCTGGTGCCAAAGCCGGGGACGAACAAGTGGCGTCTAGTGATGGACTTCCGCTGGTTGATGGTGAAGCTCACACGGCAGGCATGGAGCGACATCGAGTGGTGGCTCAGGCCGCCGGCTCAAAGCCGGTGGTAACGGTCTAATAGATAGTTTGAAACACATACATGGTATAATATTCTGTATATCGGTGTTTCATAACTATCGTTGTAAGCAAAAATATGAGGCTTGAACGTGTGATATGTATGAGTAAAAGATATAACATATAACATATGAGAGTAAGAGAGTCTAAGTAGCTTATGCTACGTGAGTTATGAAAGGCTATACGAGGACGGCTACGGTAAACAAGTGGCTCGCAGTCTCTATCGCTGCGACTCGCGGTCTCGAGCCGAATAATGCAGTCATCTGTCACATGCATCGAGGAATGTCATACAGGGGGCAGTACTGGATATCTAGTCCCCCGTGACGGTCGCAAGATATGGCGCAACCCCACGAGAGCTAAGGTGCACACGGACGCGTCTCTGTTCGCATGGGGCGGAGTGATGAACCTGAAGCATGCGGCGAGAGGATTCTGGCCCGACGAGCAACGGCACCTCCACATCACGCACCTGGAGTTGGAGGCCGTGTACAAGACGGTGCAATCCTTCCTGAGAGAGCTCACCGGCAAGGTGGTGCGCCTCTATTGCGACAACCAGGCGGTGGTGGCCATGCTCTCGCACTTCACGTCGCGCAACCCGGAGTTGATGCGGCGGATGCGGCGCCTGTAGATCCTGTTGGACTTAAATGGCATCAAGCTCCGACCGCTTGTCTCGAGACCGGGACCTGGACGGTTGGCGGCTGAACCGCAAGTGGTTTTGGTGGGCAGAGCGGCATCGGCACACCGTGGACCGCTTCGCCTCGGAGCTCTCCGCCCACCTGTGCCGCGCTACTACGCAAAGTGGCACGACCCGGAGTGCGAGGGCGTGGACTCTTTGGCCTTTTCTTGGCGAGGAGAGGTCAATTAGGTCAACCCCCCGCGGTCCCTCCTCGACGAGGTGGCGCACAAGCTACGGGAGGAAGGGTGCGCCGCTACGGTAGTGGCGCCCTACTGGCAGGGGCAGATGTGGTTCCAGCAGCTGGAGGCCATGGCCGACGAGGTGGTGATCCTGCCCAGGAGCAAGGACCTCTTTACTCCCACCCGGTTGGGAGGGTCCGAGCTACTCGGGGGCCTCAAGCTGGGACGGCATCATGTTCCGCATCTCCGCCTCCCGGTGAGCTATTACCTGCAGGATGGGAGGCAGGCGGTTGAGCACGCTCCGCAGACGGAGCTGGCTGTTGGCTGCAAGGTGAAGGTGTACTGGCCCCAGGATGATGCCTGGAACACCGGCACTGTGGGTGTCACGGGGCCTGATGGCCTGAGCCACATTGCCTATGAGGACGGTGACAAGGAGGACCTGGACATGAGCAAGGAGAAGTATGAGGTGCTCCCGGCAGCTGTGCGGGAGGTGGCCGGCTGGGATGCGACGCTTCAAGAGCGCTGGAGAGGGGAGCTGGGGGACAACTCCCTCACTGAGCTGGCGGTGCACATGCAAGGGGCAGCATTGGGCGACAAAACGGTGGGAAACTACCGGCCGAAGGCTCGGGCCTTCATGGCGTTCTGTGAGGCGGAGATCAGGGAGTGGCTTCCGGCGACGGGGGCCACGGTGAGGTTGTACATTGCCCACATGCTGGACAAGGGCAAGGTGCAGGCGTCCAACATGCAACCTTACCTGGCCGCTATCAACAACTACCAAGAGCACATGGGATTCCCCGGGCTTGCAAAGGGCCGGGCGGTCTCCCGGGCGGTGAAAGGCATGTCCCGCCTCCAGGTGCAAGCGGTTGAAGCCGCACGGGAGGAGCAGACGGTGCGGACCTGGCTGCCGTCCAGGCATGTCTTGGCGGGGTATGAGCACGGGCTGGGGCTGGAGTCGGTGGGACGGACAACTACGGAGCCGCTCAGGGCGTGCACCTACGTGATGTTTGCCTTCGTCACCTTCGGCTGGCCGGAGACGGGCGTCTCCATGCGCAGGGAGGACATCAACATCACAAGTGATGACATCCCCGTGGTTCTCCACAAGGAGAAAGGCAGGGGGCACGTGCGCCTCAGGAGAGGGCTCACCATCCCCGCAGCGGGGGTGGCGGGGCTTGTGCGGCTCCTGCAACACTTGCAGCAGATGCGGGATGCCAGTTGAGGGCAACGCCCGGTGGCTCGGAGGTGCAGGGCAGCTACTGGAGGCTGCCGTGGGAGCGAAGAAGGCTCCAGTCGGCGCAAGCTAATGGCTGGGTGCAGTTGGCATTGGGGAAGCTGGGGTGTGTCCCTCCGAAAGTGGGACACTACTCTGGCCAAAGCACCCGCAAGAGCGCTTGTACCTATGCCAGGGCGGTGGGCACAGCGCTTGAGAAGTGTCCTCTGCCGTCCACTCCTACATTGACCTGGCAGCTGTTCCCGACGAGCACATGGAGAAGTACTTCGGGTGGACCACTCCGAGGTAGCGGCCGTTGCAGCAGCCTGGCACAGAGCAGAGCAGTGTGAGCAGAGCAGTGTGCCTAATGATCTCATTTACATGGCAATGAGATGTAAAGAGCAAAAGAAATGGTTTAAATTGGAGCCTGCGGAAATTTAGAGGTTTCCGTGCCGGTGGATCGATCAGAGTTTCCTTAGCCGTTAGATCAAATCAGCAGTTGAGATAGATCTGAAGGCTTTACACTTGACGGTATTTAGGAGTTCCGCCCGTGGGAATCCGCAACTCTGTTCTTTTGCCTTCCCTACCCATCCTACCCAGAAGACTCTAAACATCTTGCCTTAGAAGCTATGCATCAACCTAAAAAGCATGTGAAGCTGTGAAGCAGCCTAGAAAAGAAATTCCAAAAAGAGATTTTCTCTCACACACTTAAAAGCATGTAAGAAGAAAGCTATTTTTAATGACATGCTATGCAGTGTGCATGTTGGCAATGAGATGTGAAGAGCAAAATAAATGTGTTCAATAGCAGCGAGAATAGAGCTGCCTTAGCAGTCTATCAACAATAGGTTCTCGCTCCAAGAAAAGTGACGTTAGGCTAAGCACGATCTTGTACAACAACAGTAAGCACAAAATACACTCATCCCTGCAGGCTGTTGTGATGTTGCGAGTGCGCCTTGTCTTGATTTTGGAAACGGTATGTGTGTCTCGTGCTTAAAGACGATCTTCGCTCTCCCAGCCTGCTCACATTGAAAAGAAAGGTTCAGAGGCGTACCTCGAAGTTCAACGCGGAATAAAAAAAAATCGCTGGCGCAGCTCAGTGCATGCATACTAGGGATCGGAGGTGTTTGATGAAGTGTTTACGACACTTGAGAATGTCGATGGTTATATACATTCTTGCACTGGACATACTGTTAAGAATCGCTGGTTAATATCGCAAGTCCATCAAGTGCAAGCAGGACATGGTGAGGCACCCCAAACTCCGAGTGGCGAATCATAATAAAATAGAAGGAATAGAATCAGAAAAAAGAGAGGCGCATCCTAGAAAAGCGACAAAGCTAGAATCCAAAAACTCGCAGGACAGCGGCCGTGTTTGGGGAAGGTATGCCTATTTAAAAAACCACTCAACACGAATTGATATCCGCATGCTGCCATTGTTGACTTGTCTGCTAAAGCCTGACCAGTTAATTCAGACTCTATGCAACATGGGGGGGGATCCTGCTGCCTTGATTACCTGTAGCGACACTGAGCGAAGACAGGGGAGGCAGCTGCTGAGAGTGGCGCACGGCACCGGTGATGGTCGGGAGCTCTGTGAACTGGAGGCTGCGGCTCACGGTAGGTTGCGGCGCGTCCTCGGGCTCAGGGAAACGCGGCACGCGTGTTTGGATACGCTGTTGCGGTGAGCCTGGGGACATGCCAGGGAGCATCTGCCGCAAAGTATTATCATCCAAAGCCTCAAGCTCCTCTATGGGCATCGTCTCTGCGAGCCTGGCGGCAGATACGAGCAGCTCCACAGGGTTCGGCCCACTCATCGTGCCAAGGGAGGAGCTCGGGTTGTACGTAGCACCGAGGAAATCACCGTATTCGATCTGCTCTATGAAAACCGCACATATCGGACAGCTGCATCCCGACGCGGAAAACGTGCAGGCGTTAGAAAGGAGGTCAACACCCCACGTGACGGATAGCCGTGGACGTGGCCATGGCCACAAAAAACACGCACAGTATCCGCAAACTAGAAAATAACTCGGGCGAAGATAGATTCTAACCATTCTAACCTACAGGCGCGAAGGGCTACACGAGTGGAAGGTCTAAAACACACAGGTGCATGGTGTAAGAGTGAGAGTAGGGTTCGCACAAAACAGCGGCATGAGGTTCAGCCACGTGCGCCCAAACCCCGGAGAAAATGCAAGCTTCCTAAACGGTGTCCTTGAGTTACATGGATGGGGTTTCGTGAATATTACCTTTTAGTCTTCTTGGCAATGGTCTCGGCACAGGGTGCACAGAGGGCAGCGTGTTGACACGGAGTGAGGCGCGTGGCACGGCGGCGATCCATGCAACTGGGAAACATTCGAGCCACGTGTCCATAGCGCCACATGTCAGAAAAATATTCCAGCATCACGAGGGGCACAGTTACACATGGTGTGCATAGGCAAATTGCCAACGTTCCGTGCGACCGATCGGCCCGCACAAGTGTATGTGCCACTAAAGGGGGCATGCGAGGAAACACTCACACGTCTACGCCAGAACAGCAGCACACCAGACTATCGTCGAAGGGTGGATTCTCCCCAAGAACTCCCCAAGACCCTGGTCCGGTGGTCAAGTGGTCCGGCAATCGGGCGCAGGCCTGACTCAATGATAGGCACGCGCATGTATGTAGAGAAACGGTAACTCCGCCTTAAGACTGAGAAAAAAAATGTTTAGAAGACCGAGCGAAGGGGAGGGGCCGGGGTTGGGGGTTAAATGTACATTATACACTCCTTGCCGTCATCAAGCAGCTCAGCTTGACCGTCGTCTTTTTTCGCACTGTCGAGGTCGCCAGTCTGCGTGTGTATCGTTGCTCGAAGCGCATAGAGGGCTCCATCGTGTGGTCGTTGCTCCAACGCCTGAGGAGGCCCCGTGAGCAGTTACGAGAGCGGCGACACCAAGGTGCACGCCGTGTGTCTCAGGGGGCTGCGTGGGAACACGATGTAAAGCGATAATGAGAGACATGAGAGACATGCTGATATCATGGTATCAGGCACAGCACGCTCTGGGGTGAGGCGTGTGCTGACACCATCGTGTCGGGCACAGCACGCTTTGGGGGGAGGCGTGTGCTGTACCATTCTCGAGGGGGTGGTGGGGGGGGCGCGTGCTAATACCAGATTGAGGTTTTCAAGAGCTTGCTGGTGATCGCCTTTCTGGAGTTTAACCTTTGCTCGACCCACAAGCCCTAAAGTGTAGTTCAAGTCGACCGCCGCGTCGAAGTCTTTCATAGCGTCCTCGAGTCGATCTGTGCTCAGGTACACTAGTCCGCGTTGATAAAGCGCCTTGGGAAACCTCGGCCGCAAATCAATGGCAGTGGTAAAGGCTTCGAGGGCGCCCTTGTTGTACTTATGATGCGCCAGAAAGTTAGCGTGGAAAAAGTGGTCATCGGCACCCTGCAGGCCGAGCTGTGAGGGGGATTTCAAGCGACTTTGTACCGAACTATTGACGTGGTTCGGAGCTGGTGGAGCGCCAGAAACCTGTGTGTCTGGATTCGCTCGCGCTCTCAATGCCCTAAACTCATCGGAGTAACTGGAACGAACCGGGTCGGAAACACGGCTTGGGGGATAGTCAGGTCGCTGTCGTGACCTCTCCGAGTTGCTCGTGCGCGACGATGACGCATGGGACCTCTCATGTCTACGACGATCCAGTTCCTGCTGAATGGCTGAATTTTCTCTACTGTAACAACAGCCCATGGGTGAAACGCTCTTCAGCACCCTCACTTAGCCACGAATACATGCGCCAGTGGTATTATTCTAGACGCCCGAAACTAGAGAGTGGGCGGCCGACTTGAGTTGCAATACTTCTAACACCTCGCTGAATATCGACCGACTGGAAGGGAGACGCGATGCGTGTGCCGTGATAATTTGTCCCCTCCTTGTCAAGTCTACAGACATCTGGACAGGTTTAGTTGGCGTCTCAGTTCAGACGCGAGAGAAAACTATCATCAGAAGTACACGAGCACATTAGACATTTGTCTTGTACTGTAAGGTCTTATAAGTTATTCTCATTGTCCACCTGCGCTGGGCAATACAGTACTCTATAGTTTGGCTATCATTGGCTATCATTGACTAACTTTGGCTATCTGATTTGAAATTATGACAGCCCTGTCATCGGGGGGTCTGTGGGGGTGTCTAGGGGTCACAAAAATTAAATTTTGCCGATTTCATCGCCGGTGGGGGTCCCCCTCGTCGACCCCCCCAAATTTCAGTAGGTTTAGGGTTTAGGATCCGGGTTTGGGGTTTGGGTTCGAGAAATTACGTGAGAATTACGTCAGAAATCGTAATTTAGTTCAAATGCGTATTTAATAAAATAGGGTACCGGGTAGTAGGGTAATGGGCATTTCTAAAAAAATTTTAAAATGCTATAAGTTTTTTTACAAAAATATTTTTCTTCCTTTGAAATACTTTTCTAAACAACCCATTACCCTACTACCCCTTACTTTTTATATAAATAAATATATATATAAAGATAAGTAATTTTATGTTAATCTCTCATATTCCCTCATATTCCCTCATATTCCCTCATATCAAAATTTGCCGATTTAATCGACGAGGGGGAGTCCCCTACGTTGACCCCCCAAAATTTCAGCAGGTTAAATCGCGGAAATAGCATCGTCTCGGTCATCTCGGTAAAAATGCGTATTTAATAAACGAATAGGGTACCGGGTAGCTAGTAATGGGCATTTTTAAAAACATTTTCTATTTCATAAAATTTATTCTACAAAAATACTTTTCTTCCTTTGAAATACTTTTATAAACAACCCATTACCCTACTACTCATTACCTTTCATATAAATAAATACATATATAAAGTTAAGCAATTTTTTGTTAATCTCTCACATTCTCTCACATTCTTTATACCTATCTTCTTTATATTCATGTATTTATTCTGACAAATTATATTGCACGTCGTCAATGCAGCACGACATCAACACTGCATACCTCGACCGTTATTTTCGCACATCAGCCGGGTAATAATTACCGTCGATGACTTCCCCATCTCGATGTAAACCTTTAGATTATGATTTTAGTAACCGTGGGGGCATGCTATGATGATGTCATGATGCAGTGATGCAATGATGCTTTAATTCTCCGCAATCGACCTGGCAGTCGAAAATCCGGTCTGGCAGTCGGAAATCCAATCTGGCAATCGAAAATCAGTTCTGGCAATCGAAAATCCGATCTGCAGCAATCGAAAATCCAATCTGGCAATCGAAAATCCGGTCTGGCAATCGAAAATCCAATCTGGCAATCGAAAATCCGGTCTGGCACACGAAAATCAGAGCTGGCATAAGAAAATATCTTATCGTAATCATTCGACGGAAATGGATGATACCAACAATATGAATTATATATTTGTCATTTACGATAGTACCATTTACCATTTACGATGGTACCGTTTACGTTACTTCGATGACCAATAAGATTACGTCGAGTCCGTAATACACCCGTTTCATTGGCTCACGATGTCACGAAGTAACGTAAATCGTAAATGGTTCGTTCCTAAATCGTAAATCATAAATTGTACACACCTTTCAGCTAGCACGGTCGCGAAACGTGTCACCTCCACACTAATTTTAGGATGGTCTGCGGAAGCATGGTGGTTGGTAAAGCGGAGGCTTTCCGGAGGTTTGTCGGTTACTAATGCAGTGCTACAATTTGATTGGCTGAAAAACAAAAGTAACGGTCACACCTCCGGAAAACCTCCGGGAAAACCCCTGCTATACCCCTTACGGCATCGAGCACTGTATCGAGCATCGAGCAACGCCTCGAACGCGCGCTTCCCACCAATTACAAGCTCGTATTTTGTAACGGCGAGCCTGCCCGAGTCCTGAGCGCCCCCTACGCCCATCCTGAACCCAGTCCTACCGCACCCCACCCCCTAGCGCTAGGCGATGATAAGAAAATTAAATTTCTGCCGATTCTGCCGATTTGATTGACGGTAGGTAGGGGGTCTCCCCCATTGACCCCCCCCACATATTTCAAGGTGTCTAAAAATTAAGATTTGCCGATTTAATCGCCGATGGGGACCCCTTCGTTGACCCCCCCAATTTCAGTATGCTTAGGGTTTAGGGTCTAGGTTTTAGGGTCTAGGGTTAAGAAATTACGTGAGAATTACGTCATGGGTCGTCGGGGGGTCTGTGGGGGTGTCTAGGGGTCACAAAAATTAAATTTTGCCGATTTCATCGCCGGTGGGGGTCCCCTTCGTCGACCCCCCCAAATTTCAGTAAATTTATGGATTAGGTTCTGGGTTTAGGGATTAAGTTCGAGAAATTACGTGCGAATTAGGTCAGAAATCGTAATTTAGTTCAAATGTGTATTTAATAAAATAGGGTATTGGGTAGCTAGTAATGGGCGTTTGAAAAAACATTTTCTAAATCATAAAATTTATTCTACAAAAATACTTTTCTTCCTTTGAAATACTTTTTAAAACAACCCATTACCACGTACTCATTACCTTTTATTTAAATAAATAAATGTTAATTTATGTTATTCTCTCACATTCTCTCATATCCTTTTTTTAACTTTAAGAAAAGCTCTAAATAGAATAAATCAAATATGTCTACTCAAATCAATCTTTTCTTTTCGCTACCTATTGAAATTCAAAGCAAAATATATAATTACAAAATTTATTTTGAATTTAATGATTTAAGCGATTATTATTTTGAACTCATAGAGGAATATAAAATACTTAATCCTAACAAATTGTTGATGTGGGACATAAGTCAATTTCTATTTTACAACATTTTTGAGCTATTTTTTGACGATTTACTTGAAAGAAATATTGATAGAGGGTTTGCGCTTATTGAAGAAATTTTAGAAGATAATATCTTGGAATTTTTTTGGGATGTGTATGAAGTGGATAGAGCGGATGAAGAAATTGAATTTGAAATACTTGAAAATGTATTATACAAAATCTCCGCAAAAGAGTATTTTAGTATGCGAGCAAATATTTTACGACTCTATAATGAAGAGGATGAAGAGGATACACGCTTTGCTAACAACTTTAAAGATTGTCCGAAAGACATATTTAAGCATTATATGTGTATAGAAATACTTGACAACTTACTTCCATTTATTTTAAACGGAGACATATATATATGAACAAATATGAACAATGTAAATCGTCCATTAAATGCTTAAAAAGAATGACAAATTTTAACTTTAACTTTAAGACATACCATTCAATGAGCATAACTTGAAACAAATCAAGTATGGAATCCGAGCGAGACATTGAAAATAAATATGCAAAACAATTGTATGTTTGGCGAAGAGGCATTTTGGGCTTAAAAGGAGGTGTAAAACCACCAAACGAAGTAATAGAGTATTTAAATAAAGAAATTCCTGATTGGCAAGAATATGATTGTGGTTTTAAAAATGAAAAAAGAGTGTGTGCCAATCATTGTAGCAATGTCAATGTTAAAGTTAAATGTTGTGCAAAATGCAAAAAGATATATTATTGTTCGAGAGAGTGTCAAAAAATGGATTATAAAAGACACAAGTTAGAGTGTAACTAAATTGAAATTACACATTTGTTGCCAATTCCGATTCACTAATTAATTCTCTTTGGCATTTCCAACACGGGGTTTCGATATATTTGCAACGACTCATTCGTATGCCACCGAAGATTGCCGCAATTATCATTACTAACACATTTCCGAACGCTTGTAAATCGCAAGAATTATTGAAAATATCCATATATCTTATAAGCTAGATATGTTTTGAACGCTTCCTATACAAGGGTTTATAATACAATGCATTTTTCTTCAAGCTTTTAGCCCTCTTTTGCTTACCCTTACACGAGCACTTCATTTACTAGTATATTATCTTATAATAGATTATTTTTTCCTCGTATTCTATTTGAAATTTGTTTTTGTTTTCTCAAATAACTTCGTGACTCGAGGGAATATATTGTCTTCGCAATCGCTCGTGATTGTCCATCCGGCAACAAATCATATTGTGGTCGTATAGGTGCTTTTGTGTTGTTTATGCTAGGCAATTTTAGTTTAGATGGAGACCTATTGACAATTTTAGTAGTTTTCCCTTTTTGATACTCATTTGCGCACGAGCGAAGTTTCGCTATCCATTCCTTTCGGGTGCCCATTTTAATGTTATATAATATGTTATGCTATATATTAATAATACAAATCATATGCTACGTTCAACTTTAACTAAACGTAAAAACGCGGCTTTATGTAGGCAAATGGAAGCAAATGCTCTTGGAATAACACCTATAAGTCGAGAAAAATTACTAAAACAAACACAAAAATTTGCACAAGAATCTGGCGGATATGCACCTTCGGTCCCGAATTTCGATGACGGAATACTAATCAACGGCAAACCGATTATAGATTACACCGAACCCAAGTTCAACCCGCTATTAGAAAACAATAAACATTTTGTGTTAAATAAGATTGACAATATGACGCCAATTGAGAGGCGAGCATTATTTGAAGAATTCAAAAGTAAAGCGGAAATCGAAAATCTAAAAGTCATTTCAAAAACAATAACTTCACCATCGGAAGGAATAAGTTGGCTTAATCGGCACAACTTGATGGGCGAGTTTAAGTCATTTCTCCGAAATGAATCTGATGGTGCGACCTTTAATACACCCACCAAAACTCGACAAGCAAAGTCAACCACAGCAATTCCGACGATGAGAGATAAACGGGGCAACTCATTAAACGATGAACAGCAAATGAATAAATTGTATTCATTTGCATCTCGTCACACGGACCATTTAACACAAGGTCACATTCGTTTACGACACCCAATTGTCTCGGCATACGCTCTCCCCGAAACTTCGACATTTGCGGACGACAACCAATTTACCGAGTTTCTAAAATCGGAAGCGATGTTAAATAGAGCGATGCCCGAGAGACGCTATCAAATGAAACCAATGAGTAGTGGCGCCGTTAACTATCCTTCGGTATCCACATTTACTCCTCCAAGCGGCGGTTATCCATCATCGTCCACTAGTCCTTCCGGAAATTCGTCGGTGTATACTTTTAAAACTCCCTAAATATATATATATATATATATTGAAAGTATATAATAATGACAAGTTGTTTTGAAAATCCCGACCAAAATAAATGCCAAAAACCATTTGGTGCTTTCAACTATAGAACATTAGACAACACATTTGTGTCCAAATCGAAAAGAACGGCAACAAATGATGAAGTTACAAATCAAAAACCCAAAACCCTCGTTATCAAAAACAAAGGCAAAAATGTTCTAACCAAGCCCGGAATCACTAATAAGCCAAAATATGACATAGATACCTTAAAGCCGACAACCTCGACAAGTTTGAGTAAAGTATATAAAGCTCATAATCGATTTCTAAAAACAAAATACGGCAAATTGCTTGAAGAAATGACAAAAGAAACCTCGTTAGGTCAACATATAATAGGCAAAAACACTATTACTAAAGATGACGAGAGGATGGCTCAAATGGCTAGAGCGAGTGAGCTTTCGTATGCATATGCATTTAAGAAGGAAAGCCCACAACGTTTTCAAAATGCAATGTTGGATTTGCCGAGTTACGACTTGGATAAAGACTTGTCGGATAGAAATGCAATTGTTTTAAAACACAAGTTAAGAGACGAGGTTATCATTGCACAACGAGGAAGTGATGTGTCGGGTTTAAAAGATGCCGATATCTTAATTAGTGACCCACAACGTATCCCGTTAGCATACGAGGATTGGTTCGATGTGAATCTAAAAACTCTTATCGGAAAACAACGACAAACGGGTAGATATAAGCAAGCTGAGAGTCGTTTAATAGATGTATTAAATGCATATCCAACTAGCGATGTGGCGTTAACGGGGGATAGCTTAGGCGGCGGTGTACAAAATTATCTAATGGAAAAGTATGCATCTAAAGAGTCTAGAATAAAAGAGGCTCATTTATTCAATCCCGCAATAAACCCATTTCAAAAACCTGTGGGTAACGTTCCAAATGATAGAATTCATAACATATACGGCGTCGAAGGTGACTTGGTATCAATGGGCGCAAGACGTTTGAGGCACAAGGATGCTACATATGATGTCAAATATGTCTTACCTAAACCAAGCACGAAAAGTGAAATAAGCAAACTACACGATATCAACCAATTCTATACTCCCAAAAAGATAGAATCGGAAAGGGTATCGCCGTTAAGAGCTCGCCTCGGCTTGGCAAGAATCGCATCAAAATCCTTAGATGCGGGTCTTTATGGATTAGCGGTGTATGATGCCTACTATTCGGCTAAAGAAGATGAAAGTCCTCAAGATTATGCAAATCGTGTCTCGGAAGATTTGAATCCCGATATCTTAGCAAATATAGACCCAGATTTTAGGTATACATCGAAGAATGCGCCCGATGAGCTTCAAGGTTTTGCAAATTGGTTGTTTTACATTCCACGCAACAAAGACAAAAAGAGGCAACGAGCATTTGAGGATAGACATTGGCATTCAAATTATGATTACCAAAAGCAAGGAATTCGTAAAGATGAATTTGACGATAACGTAATTTATGTACACGGCGTCAAATTTGTGAATTCGTCAAAAACGCCAATACCTGCAAAAAATTCGCAACGGCAACAAACAAATATACCTCGAACACGACAAATGGAGCAAATTCCTAATATGGTTTGATGAATGCATATATTATATTCTCTATATATTATAATAATTATAGATGTCAGCCTTTTCGCTTGGAAGTACATCGATTGTTAGCGATGACCTCATTTGCAAAAACTTACAATGTACGACGTTTAATGGTGGTCCACCACCTTCGGGTGGCGGAGGAACTAGTTTGTGGATTCAGGGCGATGAAGAAGTAATTAATACAAATAATGGTGAAAATGGCGTGCTTATTGAAGGTTTTTTAACAGTAAGTAAGCTTTGCAACTTTCAAAGTAATATCATTTTACGAGCACTAAACTTTCCTTCTCCACCTACAATTTCTATTACTACCGATTTAATAACAGATCCAGAATCATATCTTTTGAAATATACAAATATTGCAAATCCTGATGCCGGTATAAAAGCCAATAATGATGTTATATTAGCTGTCGATGGTCGTTGGTTTTGTCAAAAAATTGTAGCGGATAATGATTCTGATGACACCGATGAGAATAGAAAATACGTAGCATCGAGTCTAAATCCTTTACGAACATCGGGTAGTTGCAGTATTGCAAAAAATCTGAATATAGGGCAAGGTTTGTTCGTAAATCCAGCTAGTATGCCGCTTGAAGCTGCCGCGAAAATTGGACAGTTTTATATAGAAGAAGATGCGCCGAATACTGATAAATATACTGTGAAATACAAAAAGATTTAGCTCGATATAAAAATCTTAAGTTTATAATATATAACAATGTCAACTTTCTCTTTAGGCGAAAATGCATTCATAAAGAATTTGAGCGTGGACACCTTAATGAAAGATGGGAAACCTATTGTAAGTGTAAGTGACCCATTAGTGGTAAATACGGTTGAATGTCAAACTATAGGCTCGATTGATAATCCACTTCAAACGATGCACATCGGTAGCGATATTCGATACCAGAACGATATTAAGTGGATTGACACACAAGACCCAACACTCGAGCGTGAACAAATGTCTTTATTGACAGATGGCTCATTGAAAGTTCACACCTCGATAAAATTCAATGATTTTGTATTAAACAATCCAGTCTCCAAATCACGATTTTCAGCAGGACTTGATGACCTTGACAGCTCTTTCGAGATTAAGTCGTTAGACCCGGTCGAACAAACAAGAGTTAAAATCGGCGAAACAGGGTTAAATGAAATCTCTTGCCTCCAAACGGTTATTAATATTGAGCCGTTAGGCAGTGGGGTATTGATAAACGACGGTCCACTTGTGCTCAATACAGGTGATATTACATTAACCTCCGGTAAATACCGAGGCGACGGTAGTCTTTTAAGCAATTTGCCATCAGGTGGCAATCAGAATCTGCAATCGGTCACTGACCAGGGTAGCACGACTACAAATAGTATTACGGCATCCGCATTTGTCGGTGATGGGTCAGCGTTAACGAATCTCCCAGTTCAACCTGCTACATCTACACTCCAAGATGTGACTACCCGAGGTGCTACAAGCGACGTAGTTGATGTTTCATACACCGGCACCGGTACAATGATTGTCAATCAAGAGAAACTCAGTGGAAATAATCTTAGAATTGAATCAGGAAGCGGCGGTTTAGGTAAAGTATCAATCGGAGAACAAACTCAAGGATTTACCAATGCCGACCATATTGGAGAACGCAGTATTGCTATTGGTCGTAATGCATTATCTATAAACAATACGACTAGTAATGATACGATTGCGATTGGTTCGGGGGCAGCCAATAACAATTGTGGTAGCTATGCAGTTTGCATCGGCGACGATTGCGGTCAAAATAATTGTGCTGATGAAGCAGTGAACATCGGAAAATATGCAGGTGAATATACAGCCGGTGAAAGTTCCATAAACATAGGTGCTTTGGCAGCACAAAACTCTACTCAAAGTGCGGTAAACACAGATAACACAATTGTTTTGAACGCAAGCGGAATTGAATTGAATGCCGGTGTGGCAAGTAGTTGTTATATTCGACCTATTAGGGCTAGTCCAGATGTGGGTTCAGAAAGTTTGCAATTGTATTATGATTCAGCATCAAATGAAGTTAGAAGTGGCGCAGTACTTCAAGGCTCCATAGGTACGCTCGCACAAGTGGTCGCAAACGGGGACACCGCTTCAAACATAAATCTTAGTGGAGACCTAGATGCAGCGGGTATCATTCTATCCAATTCATTAAATTACGCTTATCCAAGTTCAACCAACTCACTCACACTAACGGGTGTTCCTTTGACACTTATCACGAAAGCATATGCGCATACGACTCTTCCAGCAAATCCGTTAAGATTTACGGGCGATGTATTTACATTTGTTAATAACACCGCCGATACGATTTCAGCTTCGACTATTGTTATGTTCGATGATGATGGAATAAACACCGTGAATGGAGTTCAACCATTCAATAACTCGTATACTCAAAGTAATCAAAACTGCACCCCCATCGGTGTCTGTATTCAAGACAGTGCCGCAAGCCAATCGTGTTTCGTATTGATAGGTCGTGGGTTTACTACTTGCAGAAATGCAACTGCTGCGGACAACACCTACGTTAAAGGGCAACGTGTTAAATGCATAGTAAATGGTGAGATTATTAGCGCTCAGATTAATGCGGGAGATTCGATTATTGGTACAGCAATGGAATCAAAAGTTGCAGGAGCGGGTGAAGGTGTATTAATTTGGGTAAGACCAGATTTCAATTATTTTGTTTGAATTCTATTATAGTAGCGGGTAGCTAGTAAT
>LGRX02028720.1:0-28623 GCA_001247695.2 Cymbomonas tetramitiformis | reverse complement strand
TACGTCGTCCGGTTACATGCGCCGTCCGTCCGGCGGCAACACGGTGTTCACCCGTGTGGAACAGCAGAAACTCGCAAACGACCTACAAGCTTACCTGCCAGTCGCTTCGCAGCAGATCTTCGATCGTTTACATTTCTGGGTGGGGGTGCGATAACCCACGATCGATGGACCTTCATCTTCCGCGCATAGTTGCGTGTGTTCGGTCCCCAACCATCACCAAAAATCACGCAGTGGACGCTGTGAATCAGGTTGTACAAGATGTGCATCAGGTCGAGAAGGTAGTCCCGTACAACGTCAAAATCAGGAATGATTGACATCGGGCATGGTTCCTTAACCCCGCTCTGCTTCATGAATTCCTCGACGATTTGTTTAGGCACTCGTCCCTCTCTGATCATCTTGGCGTGGAGCTGTTGGGTTTCACGGACTTCGCTGTTGGTGCGAAAAGGGATTGGTTCACCTGCTCAATGACGGCGAAAATCAACACGACACGCTTAGACGGTGAATCACGCGTACGGAACACATCGGACTCCAGGCGTCCACGCGTGCGGACGCCGGTATCCACAAGCCCGGACAGGGTGTTCTTTAACACATAATTTAAGCTAAAATCCACGAGCTGTCCGTGGGGTGTCCACACGGTGGGCACACATACTCCGTACGTACGGCCGAAGAAGGAAAGGGGACAAGCGACGGGGTCATGCGTTTACCTGGTTGCAGTCCTTGGTGTAGTGAGGAATATATGATTTTCGTTAGACCAGTTGTAGATTTCTCGGTACCCCGGATCCAGCATTTCAGGCAAGCGTAGTACGAATTAGCTCCGAATCGTCTCGCCGCGTCGCTCAAGCCAATGTAATCTTCGAGCATTTTGTACAGCACGAGCTTGCGTACGAAAACCGTGTTGGTAATCACATCGAACATGCGTACGCCGTTAGTCAGTCTGTTAACCTCCAAGGTGAACATGTCGTAGAACTTGCTGCTGACTTTCGGTTTTCCATCCCAGATTCCCCAAGTCATCACGTATTCTCGTTTGCAGCGAATTTCTCCCGGGAAGTTGACAATCGTAAAACACAGCGGAGTCACCGTGCGAATGCCGTCGTTGAAGGATTGGACGCCATCTGCACACGCCATAATGGCAATGTTCCTCGGGTCTTTAAATATGTCCCACTTGTTGCGAACGAAGTTGAGAAATCCTGGCGAGTCTGCACCAGCATTGGGAAACGATACATAAGAATTCCTTACACGCACTGTCCACACGGGTGGATAACTACTTACACACGTACGGACAACGAATGAACGTATTGTCCATGCGGTGTTCACAGTCATGGACAGGTTTACACGAGCTCTGGGAAATGAGACCTAAGATTTCCGCAATTAAACTGTTCACATGGGTGGGTAACATTGTCCGTGCGTACGGACGGCGTACGTGCATACCATCCATATGGTGTTCACCTACATGGACGAGCTTGCACGAGCAGTGGGAAATACGACATACGAATTCCGCACTTGCTTTGTCCACACGGGCGGACGATGCCAATCGTACCTACGGACGACGTACTGCCCTTACGTCCATGCGGTGTACACAGTCATGGATTGAAATTTCGGAGTAAACTCACCGAGTATACCATGTATTTCCGCTCGGGGGTCTTTGTCCAACATGCCTTCTTTCCACCACGTACGCGCTAGCATGGCTAACTCCGGCGTCAGGAAGAATACGGTGAACAGCGTTTCGAGCGGCCACCATCGAAAAATACAGCGAGCTCGACCTGGAATGTATACCCCGTTCACCGTCTTTCCGTCCTCGTATCTCGGTTCCAGGCATTTCGGACACTTGTCGCAGTTGGCGTGCTCGTCCTGAAAGAATTCGGAGCACTCGGGGCAAACGTCCACTTCGTTGTATCCCTTGAACATCTCCTTCCACTTCTGCATCACTTGTGCATATGTAGATGGAACCTCTGCGATAAGAGTATGTGCACTATCGGCTACATTGTCGATGTAGTGAACACGCAGAATGTTCAGAATCGCATCGAAGTAGGCCTGCGAGCTGTTGTGGTGGTTGTGGGAGACGAGAAGATCCAACACGAAATTGTTCGCCACGACGTTAGCGGACGCTTGGACGTTTTCTACACTTTCCTGCTCACACACAGACACACACACACACATCCTCAAAGAACACATGAATGTGATGAATGCTGAATTGCTGACTTAGCTGATAAGGAGGACCTACCTCTGCGCTTGGGTCCTCATGAGGTCCCAAGAAGAGCCGATTGATTTTTTCGATCGTCGCATTTGCTGCCTCGTGGATGGCAACATCTTCTGGGAATTCCTCCTCATCACTGCGTTCTTGTGTCTCCTCCTCATCTTGTTGTCGCTCTGGTGACGGCGATCGATCACCATGAAGTCCATTGGCACGCACGTGCCGGAGAGTTTGCTTACTGTATAACCACCTTTCACCATTGCATTCAACGCAGGGACAAAATGGCATATTTGGTCGTCCGTGCGTCGTCCGTACGGTGTCCGTACGCCCGGCTTAGGTTTCCAGCGTATGGACAACGATGTTCATACGTTCCATGTCACATCTGCGCGCATGCACCAACACTTACGTCAAGGTTGTAAACTCGTCGTCCACACGTTAGATTATGGATGGACGCTATGTGTTGTCCGTGTGGATGCCGCAAGCATTCTAGTCCATACGGTTCCATGAGATCGGTTGTCCACACGCGTGGAAACGTCAGTTAGCTGTCCATGTGGGTTTTGTACGAATTTCGTATGAAATGGCACATTTTTCGTACGTCTGCATGTCCCATGGACGGTCTGTCCATGTGGTTGGAAATAACCACACATTTTGAGCAGTCCGCATGGATGGATAGCAAAAGCACACGGTGAATTACGTGTTTTCGTACGACTCTATAGTGTTTGTACGTTTTTTGTTGAAAACTGTCCACACGCGTGGAAACGTCAGTTAGCAGTCCATACGCTGTCCATTCGAGTTAGCCTTGACTGTCCGTATGATTCATGTCCCATGGACGGTTTTTTTACACGCACGGACGCAAAAAAAAGCTGACCTCACGGAAACTAAAAACATAAAAACCGTATGGACAACGTACGGACAGCACACTTTACCACACGTGTGGACATTTGGGTAGAAATACTTAGCGAAAAAATGGCAAAAAACAAAACACCCCTAAAAAAGGTCGATGGAGGGCTAAAATCGGAGCGTGGGGACAAAAAAAAAAAACAAAGTGAGAGGGGGGTTAGGCGCCCTCTCGCTGCTTGCGATTTACCCCAGAACAGGCACTCAGTGGGATTGTTTCCCAGCGGACAGTGCAATCGACGGCCCAGATGAACCCCCCCGTCTTAATCGGACGGTCTTCATGAGTTACAGAAACTGAAAATGGCATGGAGGCGTGGGTTGGCACCCACGACACCCCTTGTGCACTAGCGGCGCCTCTTATCGCTAGAACACAAGGGGTATCGTGGATGCCAATGCCTCCAAGGGGATTCGAACCCCTCACCCTCGCGAGAACGCGTTCGGCTTACCAACATTTGACCACTCGGCCATGCACCCACGATGATGAAAAACCGCCGCACGGCAAAAATTATATTCATAAAACCGCGTTTCCCTACAGAGAGGACTCTGATACCAATTTCAAAGAGAAAAAAGAAATTGAGACATGCATTTTCAAAAGATGCTGTCTCATGCACCAGCTCAACGGTCAAACGTCCATACGTTCATGCCCGTACTGTACGGATGAACGCCACGAAGTCAGCGCTGTCCACGCCCGTGAGTACCGTTTTCATCCCATCGCCGCCAAAACGCCCACAAACGCCCACAGTCCTCCAGCAAACGAACCTCCTCGCAAATTTTGTTTCGTAAGTTCCCAACATGGCCAGACGAGTTCAGCCCAGTAGACAACGCGCACAGATCCCGAAATCACCACCCACCGCCCCCACTCCCTCGCCAAACCAGCGTCGCCAAACCAGCTTGGTGGAGGCGGCCGCGTCAAACACCACCATGCAGCAGATGTTTCAGCAGATGCAAAGCATGCAGCAGCAAATGCTGCTGTTTGCAGGGGCTGCCGGGGCAGGGGGTGCAGCGCAACCTGCAGAGGCTGCGCAGGCCGCAAATACAGCGCGGTTGGTGGTGGACCCGGGCGCCCAAGTCTTAAATGACATGAAGGAAGACGCCCGGGAGGTCATCGACGACTGGCAGGAAAAAGGCCTGATACCCCCTGGGACGGTCGCCGTCATTGGGGCGGCCAAGCACACCAAAATCGCCAAGCATATCCAGTCCCGCCACCCGCAGGTGCCCTTGCGGATGGTGAAAACATACGTCACCAACCGGTTGAGTTATTTGAAAAATAACTCGGAGGGGCCCGGTCGCTGGAAGTGGAAGGTCACCCAGGACTTCCCCGACGGTTTTCACATCCGGTACAAGGGTCCAGCGGCCGGGTACAAGGTATACGGGCACAGGGATGCGCCGGACCCGGAGGAGACAGAGGCGTGCCTGCAGGTGGCTCTGGCAATTGCTGCTGGCAAGCCACTCACTGAAGGGAAGCACTTTGAGATCTTCACAGCGCTTGGTGCCAAAGCCCCTGAAGCCCCTGAAAAGAAACCGGAAGTAAAGGTAACTTTTGTGCTCTTCCGCCTGTGAGCGCCGGTGTCCACACGTTGTGCAACGGTGTCCAAGCTCGTGGTTATGTGAACCTTTTTTCAACTTGTGCCGCTTGATTGTTTCCACCCTTATGAACCACGTAGTTTGCACGTTGTCCACAGGGGTGTACGTTTTGGCCAGTGAGCGCCAGTTCTTCACTGTTTTTCTTATATGTTTCCACGCGTGTGTCGCCCGTACGAACGACTTAGTCCACACGTCGTCCGCACGGTGTCCAGGTGGAAGCGCCTCAACAGACGGTCCCCGAAGAGCCGGTCCCGCAGGCAGAGAAGCACTCCCCCAACCTCGGGGGCCCCTTGGCCGTAGGGGACCAGGTGGACGTCTTCGCCACCCCCCAGGCGGACGTGGGTCGTATCGGTACCGGTTACGACACCGGAAAGGCCACCAAATCTGGCCTCCCGAACCTTGTCATTGGTCGGGCTACCGTCGCCGCCATCGGGCCGGGAAATTCATTGAACGAGAAACCAATGATTTTGCCCAAAGATACCTACGAGCTGTACGTTGAATTCGTCGTTCACCTCCCAGATAAGGGGGAGGTTTACCCCGTGGAGCGGATTCTTTCCCACCACATGTCGATGGTGGACGAGCTCGTGAGTGCCGAGCAACTCCGCACCGGGACGGCTAATAAAACGATGGAGATGCTGGAGCACAACCTCCAGTCAGTTATAGTCACATGGCACCCCAAGGGGGGTCGAAATGACCAAGTTGGGAGTTTGGGTATTGCCCGCAAAAATCTCCAATGTATTGTAGTGATGATAATACATGTATTACCTAATTCGATGTTGATAAAAACGATGATGAATTCGGTTTTGGCCAATTCCATGCCGCGTGATGTCAATACGGGCTGAAACCCTAATGGGTATGTCTGGAATGACACTAAAATAGTTAGGGTTTCGGGATGTAAATGAGTTTATATATCGATATAATGACAGCTTAATATCGATATCGACTTTCGATGCCTCTTTGAACCTAAACTGAAGGGGATCTTCCTATGAAGCTCACAGATTCAGTAATTTTATTCATTTTCCTACTTTCGCGACAGAGGTGCACCCTACAGCAAAAATGACTTATAGGAGTGTTATTCAGGTAATTTACATATATTTACCTACAGCATGCCCTTTAAACGAGGGAATAAGATAGGTTGATTTGCCAAAGCAGGAGTGGAAGCTACGGCTACTGCAGTGGATGCAGAAGAGCATATGGTACAAGTTCCCCAAGAAGCCAGTCTCCAACCTGCGAGCAACCGCGAGGCAGCAAAACTGTCACGCACGCACGCACGCATAACAAAAGACAAACAAGCAGCCGAAGAGTATGTTGAGAACCTAACTAATAAAGTTTTGGAACTAGAAGCACAACTTGAGAGTGAAAAGGAGCAGAAAAAAAACAATCGTCGGTTGGCGCTAAGATGGAAGAAGCGTGTGCAGCAGCGCCAGACTCCAGGGCCAAAAAAACAACACCGCGTACACCGTCGGTAACAGCTTGAGGAGTCGGTTGCCAACCCTGCACTTAAACGGAAGATACTAACACGTATGGCTGCTGACATACATGAGTTCATCGGGGAAAAGTTCAGAAACCCACTAGATGGTGCTGCTGCAATTGGGACCCTATTGGAAGACATATCACTGCACTATCAACACCAGCTCAGACACGACGCTAGTGAACAGGCACAGTCACCTAAAGAAACTAAAGCAGCCATCGTGATGTTGCCTACGGAAGCGACGGCCACGTCACCATCCGGTAACCGTCGCCCCCTCCCCCCCCTCCTCCCCTCCCCCGGAACTGTTGGGATTTAACCCAAGCTGAGTGGGGTAAGCCCCAATACTCAGACTACAGTCCCCAAAACTGTTGCAGGATTTTTGCACTCCTTGCTAAGCTCAGCATTCCCTGGCTGCGGGTTGTATGGGCGTATGCGCACCTACCTGACCAGATTCTCCGTCACGGGCACCTTCTTGACTTTTCGATGCAGGGCCTTGAGCACCTGCACGGCCAGCGCAAAACCCACCTCCGTCATCACATCAACAAACGGAAGACGGGGGACCTCAGGTCTCGCACTGCACAGAGCTTAAAAATAGAGGTGGCCAGTTGCATCATCAGCAAGTCGCAGAAATACAGAAACAAGTCTCGCTACCACAACGAGAAAATCTTCAAACTCCGCATGGAACTGGCAACGGCACCTCCGACTGAAACAGAAACGACGGAGGGGTGAAGAACTTCGTTACGTACCTGCAGCTTGCTGCGCCAACCTGACGCTCCGACGCCGTTCTCCCTTGTCCCATATATCAGCCAACATAGCAGCATCTTCTGGACTGAACCCTGCCCACGGGTTATCTTCACGAATAGCTTCTGCGTCTTTTGCTAACTCGGCCGAGTGATCTAGTAACTGGGGGGCAAAGCGTATACGCTTCTGCCAAAACTTCCTAGGTATTTTTGATACTGCCTCTTTCATTGCTGCCTCTGGTAAAAATCTGTCTGGCTTGTGCCATGCTGCTGCTGAGAGGGGATATCCCGTAGGAATATTCAGGGACCCCTGCAGGTTGAAAACTACAATCTGATAAGTTATCTTAAGTGTATGCTCCCCATAAAAGCTTATTGTGTGTTTCATTGTCACCGGGATTCCTACGGTCTTTATCTCACGTCTTGGCAATACCCTCGAAGCCCCGAGACCGGTCGGGTAAATACGCTCAAACTGGAAAAACTTATCAACGTTATTCTGGTCGGTAATAATCACCGTGACCGTTTGACCACCGTGGCGGGTGTTGGACTCTCCTACTTTCTTGCCCAGTGGTCGAACCAAACTGTCAAACACCTGCTTAGGAAATCTACTTATCGTGGTGTTCCGTTTTGCTGCATCCTGACCTTTGAGGTCCCTGAACACATCGCGTGCGACCTGGACGGTGAACCCAGCGTTCTCGACAATAGATAAGTCGAGGTTCCTAACCTGCTGACTGCAACCAGGTTGGCAACACTTTCGTGTATCGGGCAGCCCATGGCCTTTCAGTGAAGCCGTCCTGAGCTCTAAAACGCATTCTATGCAGAAATGAGCCATCTTTTCCGTAGGGTACCCGAGGCCTAAAATCAGCCCAAAATTGTAGTGTTCGGGTGGCTATGACCGGGGTGAAAATACAGACAGTTAAGAACCAAACTCGAAATTCGAAAACATGCAAACTTTTTAAAAGCAGCCGAATTAAAATCTGAAAAAAGCGTCCCAGGATCCTATGTTCTCAATTCGTAAAGATTTCGTGCCGCGTGACCTCAAAAACTGACGAAGCTGGCAGTATCTGGCAAACCGTCTGGCTGATATACGCAAATACGAAATGCTGAGGGCTGCTGTAGCCGCGTAGAGAACAGGAATGTTTTTTCAAAGGCAAAAACAAAATTTGGCAGTGAGTAGCCGCCTTGAGATGCCACGTAGGACGCGTAAACCGGATCCGCGTGTGACAGGGGGGTGGTGCCCGTTTTAGTTGACAATAACAAGAGAAATGTCGGTAAAAGTCACGCGCCAACTTGGTCATTTCGCGGGTAGTCATGGGTGCCATGTGGTAAGAAAAAATGTTATCTGGCAAGTCCTCCCTCCCTCCCTGCCTTCCCCTGCAACGTTCACATTTTTACCTTTTGCACTTACGCGAACGTCCATGTGTACATGTGTGCGTGGTGTTGTTTTGCTGTCCATACGCGTGGACACCATTTATTGTGCCGTCCATACGGGTGGAAGACGGTGTACATACGTAAGGACGCCGTCTAACAAGTGGTTTATGTACGCAGGATACACAAGGCCTACTTGAGGCACGCCAACACGGAGAAGCTGTATCCCGAGAGGCTGACAGCGAGAAAACTGGCCGGCCTGAAGTTGGAGCCTGCTGAGGTATCGGAACGGGACCGTGGATACCCCCCCGTCACGGTGTGTTTGCTTGTATTGTTCTAGTGGCATTTAGCTTGTCAATTGTTGTCGTTGCTCTTAATGCACTTACTTAGGTTGCATTCACTTGCAGTTCCATACGAGAGGAACGAGCCGTCACTGGTTCCAGGACGTGCGGGGGTGTCAGAAGCAAGATGCACAAGAATCGGAAGTTGAAGAGGAGAACGCGGCCGATGGTGATGCTAATGATGCTGTTGTTGAGGCTGTCGAGGATCCCGCCGCTGCTAATGACGGAGAGACTGTGGAGGATGAGGAGAGGGGCGAGGGCGTCGACGAGAAGGACGAGGACGAGGAGCAAACCAACTCTGAACAGGATGAGGAGGACAAGAAGGATGGGAAGAAGGATGAGAAGGTTAAGGGCGGTTCCGCTCCCAATTCCAAATTCCAAATTCCAAAGAGAAAAGTTGACAGAAAAAAGGAAGAAGGTGAAAAGCCAGCAAAGAAGCCGAGAAGCTAGGCTAGAAAACATTTTGTAAACATTTTGTAAATATTTTGTGTATCCCTGTACCTTGTAAATATTTTGTGTATCACAAGCTATCCACGCGCACGGACACCGATGTCCGTACGCGTGGACTGCATCGTCCATACGCATTGAAATCTATAAACACAAGCTATCCACACGTACGGACACCGATGTCCATGCGTGTGGACTATCTATTATTGACCGTCCTTATGGGTGTCCATATGCCGTCCGCACGCACGTTTACGATGTCCATATGGTAGTCCACACGGTGTCCGTACGTGTGATTATGATGTACATGCGTCGTCCATACGTTGTCCATATGGGAGTACATATGCCGTCCGCACGCACGTTTACGATGTCCATGCGTCGTCCATATGCCATCCTTACGGATTTACATACGGTGTCCGCACGTGCGATTATAATGTCCATGCGCTATCCATACGCTGTCCTTACGGTGGTCCATACGATGTCCGTACGTGCGATTATGATGTCCATGCGTCCTCCATACGTCGTCCATATGGGAGTCCATATACCGTCCGCACGCACGTTTACGATGTCCATGCGTCGTCCATATGCCGTCCTTACGGGATTACATACGGTGTCCGCACGTGCGATTATGAGGTCCATGCGCTATCCATACGCTGTCCTTACGGTGGTCCATACGTTGTCCGCACGTCCGGTTACGATGTCCATGCGACGTCCATACGTTGTCCTTATGGGAGTCCATATGCCGTCCGCACGCACGTTTACGATGTCCATGCGCCGTCCATATGCCGTCCTTGCGGCATTACATACGGTGTCCGCACGTGCGACTGTGATGTTCATACGCTATCCATACGCTGTCCTTACGGTAGTCCATACGTTGTCCGCACGTCCGGTTACGACGTCCATATGCTATCCATACGGGTTTCCATACGGTGTCCCTGCGCTGTCGTGCGGTTGGATAGTGCCTCTGTCCATGCGTATGGACACCATGTGGACATGTGTTCTGTTCTGTCCATACGGTGTCCATACGGCCGTCCATACGGTGTCCTTACGAAATCCTTACGGTGTCCATGGGACATTTTCATATGGACACCACAATTACGCGTCGTCCGTATGGTTCTTACATATGCATCAAGGTTTCGCCAGAAATCTGTCCAGACCGTCCATACGGTTGTCCATATGGGTCCTTGCGATGTCCATACGCTGTCCATATGCAAATCCACACGGATGAATGGGGCAATAATTTGTAGGGGAGGAGCCAACTCGCGGATAAAGGGTACCCGTGGGCGGAGAAGTTGACGCAGCAGCCGGCGGGTAAGGGCATGAGTCAGGGCGGTAAGGGCATGAGTAAGGGTGGCAAGGGTATGGGCTTGGGTGGCGGTGGCCCTCAAACTTCATCAAAGGGTACTAGCCAAAAAAGGAGGAGATCATCTGCTGGCAGCGGAAGCATGCCGGCCTCGGGGCGTGCGTCAACGAGGGGCGCGGCGCCGGCATCGTCGGCCCGCACTATGACCCCCCCTCAACCGCTTGAGGAACCTCGGTCGGAGGTTACCGAGGCTGCCCAGCCGGTTAGGGGAATCACCGTGGAGGAGCTAACGGCGGTGTTATTGAGGCAGGAGGAGGCGAGTCAGAAAATGCTCAAGCGGCAGGAGGAGCACTTCACGCAGCAGCTGAAGTTGTCGGAGGAACGACAGCTGCGGGCCTTGGAGCGCCAAGTGGCTGACTTTATGGCAAGCCCAGGAGAAGATGCGGCCAGCGCGCCGACAGCGGAGGCACCACCTACCCTCCCCCCAGCAGCAAACCCCTCAGCAGCAACCATTGCCGCAACCTCAGGCGGTGCCGATGCTCCAAATTGGACAGGAAGCGTATCAAACGCCTCAGTTTCCTCAAACCTCCCAGCCTCCGTTGTTGCAGCAAACCTTTCAGCCTATGCAACCGCAGCAACCCCAGCCCTTCTTGCTCCAACAACCCCAGACCCAGCAGTTGCAGCAGTTGCAGCAGTTGCAGCAGTTGCAGCAGCTCCAGCAGCTCCAGCAGCTCCAGCAGCTCCAGCAGCTCCAGCAGACCCAGCAGCTGCAACCTCTTCTCCTGCAAGCTCCCCAGACTTTGCAAATGCAGCAGTCCCAGCCCATGCTCCTTCAGCAACCACAGGCCCGACAGCTCCAGCAACTCCAGCAGCTCCAGCAGCTCCAGCAGCTCTAGCCCACGCCATTGAATACCATGACCTCTGACTTGGGTAGGGCCTCGGGCGTCTCGATAGAGGAGTTACAGTTTAGCATGCCTCGGTAGATATGCGGTGAACTCCTAGGTATGTAGGCGATGCCTCGGTAGGGCATGCGCTTGTAGCTCCAGCACCCGCCACCCGGCAACTGCAAGTGCCCCAACTCTTGCAACTACTATAATTTGCGTATCATTATGGCAAAGTGAAAGTATTCATGTGATGATGCATTCTAATAACTTCTCATAACTTGCAATGACTTCTAACATTGTGATTTCTAACATTGTATATCTCACGCGCCCGTAATATATGCAATTTCTGCTTTGCAACCATTTTACAGACGAAATTAGCTCCCCAGCACCCCGTGAATATGACCCAATGTGAAAATTCGCTTCTCATTGCCTAGGTATGACCGCTAAATACTTCTCACCACGTCTAATAACTTCCCCGTATCATTCGCATATCTCACGCGCCCGCAATATATGCAATTTCTGCTTTGCAGCCATTTTACAGACGAAATTAGCTCCCCAGCACCCCGCGAATATGTCCCGATGTGAAATTTCGCTTCTCATTGCCTACGGATGACCTCTAAATACTTCTCACCACGTCTAATAACTTCCCCGTATCATTTGCATATCTCACGCGCCCGCAAGATATGCAATGTATGTACGGCAGCCCATCCGCGACCTGTAAGCAGCCCTGTGGCCACTACAATTATCAAAAATATAAAATATTGCCTCTAGATGATTTCTTTTAACCACTAAGTACTTCTTGAAACTTCTTGCGACTTCTAAATGTCATTTTCATCGATTATGCAATCCGGGCCCACCTAGCCGTGCTACATGCCTTCTACGACGAGGTCATCACGCCCCTTCGATTGGGCGTTGAGTTGGCCAAGGTCGACCTCGAGGATATTTACGCCCACATCCTCGAGATTTGGGAGAACGAACATGGTGGTAGCCGCGTGAAGCAGTTTACTACGAAGGCGACTACTCCGACTGCTCCGACTATGCTTTACTCTGGTGGCGTGGACGTGCGGACCCTGATTTGTGAGTTCGAGAAGCAGTTGGAAACCGCGACATCGACTCTCATGACCCTCAAGGACGCCTTCACGAAGAGCGACGAGCCGCTTTCTGGATTTACTGACTCGCACCACCACCGCCTACAGCCCGACGGTAAGCGTGGTGTTTCCTTCCCGCCCTCACGCTGGCAGGATGAGCGGAACAGGAGGAACGACGGGAAGTTCCATGGCCGCGACAATCGAGTTGGGGGCTACGGACGACAGAAGAATTCCCGCTTCGCCGCGAAGCCGCTCGACACCGGCGGGAATTGGCGGCAAGACCACTATAAGAAGAACTCCGCCCACAACATCTCGTTCCACGTTTCCTCCTCCGCCTTCGTCCCTGAGTGTGCACGTTGTCCACCTGGTCACTTCCACGACACCGTGAATTGCCCCACGGCCGGCTTGGCATGCGCGGAGTGCGGCTTGGTCACCGCTGAGAAGAACGACGAGCTCGTCTCCGCGTTTCAGACCGCCTTCGACGCCCAGGACGACGCCACCTTCGCACAACTTTGTGGACGGCATGCACAACCCGTTGTCCGTCACGACGAGGAGCCCTTCACGTTCGCGAACGAAATCAACATCGGCCTTCGGGCACAGTACGCGGGCTTATTGCCCTCCCAGCCCTCCCTCCTCGCTACACGCGTGTATGAGGCGCGGACGGCACTCCGCGAGCTGAAGCAGGTAGCTGGTGGTGCTGAGTCAGCACCGCCGCACTTTCCCATGGTGCACTTCGGCTTGGCCACGCCCGACGTGATCGACGAGCCCGTCGTGGAGCTTAAGCCGCAAGCGACAATCGAGACCGACGAGGACGCGGGAATTCACCCGAAGCAGTTCATCGACGACAAATCCCCCTTCGAACAATCTTGCATGGACAGCATGTTTGTGAAGTTGGGCTTCTTCGAGCCCGAATCAGAGGTCTCAGCTAATTCCTTTAACCCCCTGCCTCCGTACATCTCTTCCACGCATGATTCACCTAGCGTGGCTGACTTGGAGTCTGACGACGAGGAATTGTGTGAGGACGTGCCGCCACCCGCTCCACGGGTTGGTGGTATACCGACACCGACGATGGGAACTTTCCTCACAGCAGCGGCACTGCCGGCTCTCTTGGTGTGTGTGTGAGCATGTCCTTGACGCACACCGTCACCGCCTCTGCACTTTGTGATGTGGAGATTGCTCCGAGGTCGGTGGTGTACGGACAGCACTCTGTTTATCATAATTGCACAGTGGACTGCTTCGCTGACACCGGCTTTCTGGACTCTGGCACCGCTGACTTCATCGACAGCTTCAATCTGGACTCTGACTATTTTGACATCTACAATCTGGACTTTGAGATTGAGACCGACAACAACAACCTCAGCGAACTCTGTCCTGTAGACCACTTTCAAGGTGGCTAGAGTTACTTTGACACTGCTAGTAGCCCTGCTAGATCAGCTTAAAGGCCAAAATGCCTTCTGTGTGCAGTGCTAGCTAGAATTGGGACCGCCCTGGCCAAGAACACAAACCCCCGCTAGAAATTGTTTCCACCGATTGAGATGGTGTGTTTTCCAAACAGTTGTACCCTGCTCCACCCTAAGTTTTCCTCCGTAATAGTACAGCGTGGTGTGCTGGGTGTGACGCGCTGACGCCCCGTGGGTCACTTTCCTATTTGTTGTACTAGTACTCCGTAAAGTACGGGTGTCACAGGTTTAGGGTTTCCGACATAAGCCGAGCTTTCGTTATGTTAACCGACACTTAGTATAATTACCGAAAGTGTAAGCATTCTGACCGTAACCCAATATATAGCTGAAACTATATATCTAACACCGTTGTTGACGCAGATTTGTGTTTCAAAATTCAAAAATTGGCTCCAAGGAGATGGATTTTGGTTATCTTGGTGGCATCCATGAATAGGACTCAATCAGATGAGTATGGATAATATAACATTTACGCTGAGAATAATGACAATGTCACAAGTCCGTTGTAATCAGGCAACTAAATAACAGAGGGAGCTGGAATCATCCTCATAGCGCGCCCCGAAGGGCTCATCTAGGTCATGTCAACCTAGGAAACCGCGGCAAGGCAAAACTACGCAAAGCGCTAAAAGGTCGTGCCGGCGGAGAAGCAGCAGAGGAGGTGGAGGTGGAGCGAGGCTGCATCTGTGATGGAAAAAAGGGGCGGAAGCGAGGCGGGGGAGGGACGGTGGTGGAGGGTCGGAAGGCGGTGGTGGAGGAGCGGGAGTGTGGGGGAGGGGCGAGCAAGGTAGGAGAGGGGGGGCTCCTACCAAAAGGGGAAGGGGGGGAGGAGGTGTTTATCAATTATTCATCTGAGTGAGGAGAAGGGGTGGAGACGAAAATCATTCAGGGGAGGTTAAGGGATAAGCATGTTTGCTCTTTCAACAGCTTCTTCTTCTGTGATACCAGTAATACGGCTAAGTGTGGTTCTGAGAGGGTCATGGTTCTCGACTCTAGCATCAACAACTTTTCTAGTTCTGGAGGTATGTTTCTGTCAACTACAACTTCTTCACTTGGTATTGGACCTTCTCTCTGTTTGTTTTCAGCTTTGAGATGTGGGTTCCTAGGAGCAACCTGACAGACTGCTCACTTGTTTTATCAGAATAGCACAGTAGAATCAATCTTGTTGGCCAAGTGCCAACTGACTATATTGCTATTTTCCCCACTGACAGCTGTACACCTCCTTAGCAATCGGAGGTGGTGTGTTAGGATTAGCCCAGGCAGCCCTCCCGGGAGTCCCGGTGCAGGCCCCTGACTAGGCCCCTAGTCCGATTTGACTCGGGTACCGCTGCCCGTGTGCGTCATTGTTGTGTCACATGCCGTTAGGTTCCGTTCGAGACTTTCGCCTAGGTTATAGGTTTCAGTATCATATTATTCTATCACACTCAATATTTTGAATACAGTCAATCCTATTTAGGCTAACTCCGAATATATCCAGTCAGGGTATATTCACTAGCCTCCCTCTTAAGTGCCACCGCAGTTTCCGCATCTCGCGCGGACTGTAACTTCTTCGCCAACGTCGATGCGGCCTCTTCATTCTTCTCAAGTTGCTCCTTGTCGAACCTGCCGATGTAATCTGCAGCGCCTGCAATCATGCCTCACACCACGCAACAACCACACGACAACGTTCGTTGTAATAAATCCGAGCAACTTTATGCGCGAGAAATAATCTTACAACTCAATAATAGGCGAGCTCTTGCACAAGTGAAAACATATTTCGAGTGAGCTTAGGGGTTTCGTTCGTTTAATTATGACACAAACTGCACCTACAAGGTGCTCGATCGGCTCCCAAGTATCGTCCTTCGCTTGTTATCCTTTCCATCTCACCAACCACTCGCGTCGGTCTCTTGTCCACCGCATGGCGAGGATGTCCTCAATGAGGTACTCGTTTGATCCGCTTGCGCTATCCGCCAAATGCTTCCGAGTGCGACGTATCCCCCCCTTCTCGTTACCGTCCACGACAACCGAAACATTTAACCCTCACCTCGAGGACCGCTTTTAGAAGTTGTTGTCGGAAGTTTCTTCTTTGTACGCCCCATAATGGGCAAAACCTTTTAGCGCGTTATACGTATATCGAACGGACAGTTGTGCAGAATTTATGAACTCTACAAGTGCTTACAGTATTGTAAGGCTTATGTTTCTATGAGAAGACAACAACTGGCTTCGTGAAAACGCTCGACACTCGACTGCATGCTCATGACACTCGTCTCGGCTCGCGCGATCAGGTTGATGTCACTCGACTGTCGCGAAAATCAGAAATATCGATTTTCGATTTCCGACCGATCGCGATGGGCGAGAGGGCGACATGGGTGATTAACTGGTAGTTAATCGATTTTGTGGGGGTTCCGCTCGTTACTGCCACTAAGTACTTACTTCGATTAATAAAAGTGATTAACTAGCTACAAACGGTTAGTGCGAATTAATTAACTAGCTAGGGTCAGTCGAGTTAATTAAAATAAAATTGATTAACTACCTAGTATTAATAACTGGTAGTAACTGGGTCTAGCTAGTTAATTGGCCTAACCGGTCACGCCGGTTAAACAAACACGACTTCAGCTTTGTTATTTTGCACTTCCCACCCTCCCAACCCAAAATCTCTATTTCAGTTGCAGACTTGGATATTCATCATAAATACATTCACTGGCTGAACGCTTAAGTCTAGGCTGGTAGCTTAGACAACACCAGCCGGACAAATGTTGTTTATTGTAATGAATGGCAGGTTATGTGCCTTTTGACAGTAGATCGTGTGCGCAGAAAGCAATGCCATGAATACAGTCACACCACACGGCATGGACACCCCATGCTAAAAAACTAAAACATGCGGCACCTAAGTGCTCCCCGCAAAACTCAAGGGAAAACACATATAGTGGACTTCACCACCCTCTGCCTCTCCTTGAAGCAAAGGCGAACGAATTCACCAAGCTCTCAAGAGTCACTGCCTGCCACAATGGCACCACAGGGACACAACCGCTTCCCAAACCCCACCTCCACCCGGCAGCCGTCCCATTGACAGCGATGCGCCAGTACCTCACACTAGGGTCAAAGAACACGAGTCCCCCGGCACGTGTAATAACCATGAAGCATGGCACACGGAGAGGGAGCAAGCGGCAGACGAATCCGCGACACTCCTAAAGAGGCAGTACCCGCCAGAATGGTACCATAGGGACAATCACATCTCATCATCCAAAACTCCCGAGTGGCCATCCCCGTTAACAACGGAATGCCACTACCCCACAACGTGGCTGTTGATCACCAGTCCCCCGGCAGGTGAAAAAGTCCCAAGGCACTAGACAAAGAAAGAGCGAGCCGCAGACAAATCCCCGACACTCCCAAAGAGGCAGTACCCGCCACAATGGTACCATAGGGACAGCCACATCCCATCATCCAAGCACTCTAGTGGCCGTCTCTTTTAACAACGAGATGCCAGTACCCCACAACGGGGTTGTTAATCGCCAGTCCCCCATTTGGTGAAAAAGCCCCAAGGCACTAGACAAAGAGAGAGTGAGCCGCAGACAAATCCCCGACGCTCTCAAAGAGGCAGTACCCGCCACAATGGTACCATAGGGACAGCCACATCCCATCATCCAAAGCACCCCAGTGGTCGTCCCCGTTAACAACGAGATACCAGTACCCCACAACGTGGCCGCTGATCACCAGTCCCCCAGCTGGTGAAAAAGCCCCAAGGTACTAGACAAAGAGAGAGTAAGCTGCAGACAAATCCCTGACGCTCTCAAAGAGGCAGTACCCGCCACAATGGTACCATAGGGACAACCACATCCCATCATCCAAAGCACCCCAGTGGCCGTCCCCGTTAACAACGAGATACCAGTACCCCACAACGTGGCCGCTGATCACCAGTCCCCCATTTGGTGAAAAAGTCCCAAGGCACCAGACAAAGAGAGAGTGAGCCGCAGACAAATCCCCGACGCTCTCAAAGAGGCAGTACCCGCCGCAGAAAGGTACCATAGGGACAACCACACCCCATCATCCAAAGCATTCCAATAGCCGTCCCCGTTAACGACAAGATGCCACTACCCTATGGCAAGACAAATTTCCGGCCAACTGTGACGCCGGAACACACACATACACACTACCACATCACTTCATCCGCTTTGGCGTGGAGGTGTACAGTGGGCTGGGGCCTGCGGCGTATGGATTCCTTCGGAAGACGCAACGGCGCTTCAGGGAGCGGCGGTACATGGAGGCGAACGCGGAAGGGGGAGAGCAGGTGGATGGCAATGGGGACGAGGACGAGGACGAGGACGAGGAAGCGGCACGTGGCGGGGCGGTGGGCTGGAAGGAGAAGTGGGTCCGGCTGCTTTCTTTCGCGCTTGCACGGGGGGTTGCAGGGCTGATCATCAGGCGGGCTGTAGGGCGATGTCCGGCCGGAAGTGGGTGGCGTTGGGCTGGCGGAGGGCGTGTGGGAGGAGGCATGGGCCCGGACCTGGATCGGGGCGAGGCGGAGAGACAGGAAGGGGCGGAGAGGTTGGCGCTGATGGACAGAGCGTGGGAGGGCGCGTTCGAGGAGACAGACTATGCCACGCAGGATGGGTCTGGCGGTGGGACGCAGGAATCTGAGGGAACGCAACGTGAGCGGTCTGGGCAGGCTTCCGGTGAGGCAGGCGAGGCAGGCGCGATGGCATCGAAGCTTTTGGAGAGCATGGAGGACGTGCGGCGGGAGGCGGAGCATCTGGGCACTGTGGGGGGTCAAGGAGGGGGCACCGCCGAGGCGCGATCTGGAGGGGGGAGGGCAGGCATAGGCGGGCTCAGCCAGGCGACGTCAAGTGTCGAGGATATCTTGAATGAGTGGGATGACCTTTTGTCGCCGGGCCCGGAGAATGGGGTCTGGACTCAGGAGCAGAGTGAGGCCTCGCCGGAGCAAGCAATGGCCTTGGCTGAGGGAGGGGTGGCCACCTTGATGGGGGCGAGCAGGCGGGTGGCCGGCCTTCTTGGGGGGTTGATGGCATGGGGGGGACTGATGAGGATGACGGGGGAGATGTGGGGAGGTCCGCGGGTGGAGTTGACACACGCCGGGCCCCTCAG
Organism: Cymbomonas tetramitiformis; assembly: GCA_001247695.2. Taxonomy (NCBI): domain Eukaryota; kingdom Viridiplantae; phylum Chlorophyta; class Pyramimonadophyceae; order Pyramimonadales; family Pyramimonadaceae; genus Cymbomonas; species Cymbomonas tetramitiformis. Next base: position 9,779 of record LGRX02028720.1, on the reverse strand, counting down.
AGCCCGGGGGCCCATCCTGGCAGCGATGACCACTTACAACAGGTTGCACGGCAGCATACGGCATCTCATCAGCTTCCGTGCCCACCGGGCGAGGTTGCTGGCCGTGCCGGAACTAACAGTGAGCAGCTGTCGGGAAGGCGACGACCGGGTGGTAAACTATCGGCCACCGGGAGGGCTTGGGACACACAGGTAACTGTGGGGGTGGGACCCCAAGTAGGAACAGTGCGGCGTGACAGTTACAGCGCAAGTGTGGAGCGCATTGCTCAAGTTCGCGGCCACCTCGCAAGGCAATCAGCGCAAGGGCTCCAGTCACGGGGAGTTGGTGCTGGGGGTAGAGGGCTACAGGCGCAAGTCGGTGGCGGATGCGCAAGTTTGGATGAGGGCAACCCAGTTTATCATTCTCAGCCCCTTGGGACAACGCTTGGGCATTCTGGCCGTGGCATGGGTGGGCAAGCTCTCTTGAGATCAGGCTGCAGGGGGCAGCGGGGTGATGTGGGATGTGGGCTTGGTGGTGGAGGGGTGGCTCGATTGGCGGAGGTGAGCCGGCTCCAGAGACACAGAAGCACTGCGCCGGCAATACAACCGCAGAGGGGATCAGGTGGCCCAATGAGGCTCAGGGAGCAGAGGGGTGGTCTTGCGCGTGGGCTTGGTGGTGGAGATATGGCTCACGCAGCTCGGGAGGCAGTGATGAACCGGCTTCAGGCACAAGGCGGAATGCGTTGGCGGTGCAGATGCAGAGAGGCTCGGGTGGCTCAGCGAGGCTTAGGGGGTCCCATTCTTCACTAGTGAGCTCCGGAGAATCCGGATGAGTGTCCCGAAGTGTGTGCTGAATCCTTTGATCCCCGGCGTGGGTACATAGTGCAGTCTCCTGTGGCTTCGGGGTGCCAAAGGATTCGCAAGGATAAGCATACACACACTCCCCGAGGCGCGATCTAGAGGGGCGTGTGCAGGCACAGGCGGGCCCAGCCAGGCGGCGGCAGGTGTCGAGGATATCTTGGCGGAGTGGGATGACCTTTCGTCGCCGGGCCCGGAGGGTGGGGTCTGGACTCAGGAGCAGAGTGGGGCCTCGCCGGAGCAAGCAATGGCCTTGGCGGAGGGAGAGGTGGCCACCTTGATGGGGGCGAGCAGGCGGGTGGCCGGTCTTCTCGGGAGGGTTGATAGCATGGGGGGAACTGATGAGGATGACGGGGGCGATGTGGGGAGGCTTGCAGGTGGAGTTGACACACGCCGGGCCCCTCAGAGCCCGGGGGCCCATCCCGGCAGCGATGACCACTTACAACAGGTTGCACGGCAGCATACGGCATCTCATCAGCTTCCGTGTCCACCGGGCGAGGTTGCTGGCCGTGCCGGAACTAACAGTGAGCAGCTGTCGGGAAGGCGACGACCGGGTGGTGAACTATCGGCCACCGGGAGGGCTTGGGACACACAGGCAACTGTGGGGATGGGACCCCAAGTAGGAACAACGCGGCGTGACAGTTACAGCGCAAGTGTGGAGCGCATTGCTCAAGTTCGCGGCCACCTCGCAAGGCAATCAGCGCAAGGGCTCCAGTCACGGGGAGTTGGTGCTGGGGGTAGAGGGCTAAAGGCGCAAGTCGGTGGCGGATGCGCAAGTTTGGATGAGGGCAACCCAGTTTATCATTCTCAGCCCCTTGGGACAGCGCTTGGGCATTCTGGCCGTGGCGTGGGTGGGCTAGCTCTCTCGAGACCAGGCTGTAGGGGGCAGCGGGGTAATGTGGGATTTGGGCTTGGTGGTGGAGGGGTGGCTCGATTGGCGGAGGTGAGCCGGCTCCAGAGACACAGCAGCAGTGCGCCGGCAGGACAGCCGCTGAGGGGCTCAGGTGGCCCAGTGAGGCTCAGGGAGCAGAGGGGTGGTCTTGCGCGTGGGCTTGGTGGTGGAGATATGGCTCACGCAGGTCGGGGGGCAGGGATAGACCGGCTTCAGGCACAAGGCGGCAGTGCGCTGGTGGTGCAGATGCAGAGGGGCTTGGGTGGCTCAGCGAGGCTTAGGGGGTCCCATTCTTCACTAGTGAGCTCCGGAGAATCCGGATGAGTGTCCCGAAGTGTGTGCTGAATCCTTTGATCCCCGGCGTGGGTACATAGTGCAGTCTCCTGTGGCTACGGGGTGCCAAAGGATTCGCAAGGATAAGCATACACACACACTACTATAAGTGTCCCGAAGTGTGTGCTGAATCCTTTGATCCCCGGCGTGGGTACATAGTGCAGCCGGTCTTCTGTGGCTACAGGGTGCCAAAGGAGTCGGTCCAAGGATAAGGACAAACCACTATAATGCAACCGATCTTCTAAGGTTATGTGATGCCAAAGGAATCGATCCAAAGAAACACCACATACACTGAATGGCATGAGCTTAACCCACAAAAGCCAGCCCACCATCATCCTAGTGGATGTAAGAAACAATTCAAGAGCATGGCTTGGCCGTGACAAGATACCACCAACTTTCTGGAGCATGGCGGGGCCGTGACAAGATACCACCAAGCATACACATTCCCAATCCACATGCAAAGCGGGATGGAAAGATGATACGATGTGACCGATCATCGCCCAACAATTGTTGGTCTCTGGGTTACGGAGTAGGCGGACCCCGCTATAGCATGCCCCCCAATGACTCACGGTCGATGGATGGGACCCGTTGGTCCATGGTTATGTCATGAATGCAGTCACACCACACGGCAAGGACAACCCTTGGTAAAAAACTAAAAACATAAGGGAACCTAAGTGCTCCCCGCAAAAATCAAGGGAAAACACATAATGTGGACTTCACCACCCTCTGCCTCTCCTTGCAGCAAAGGCAGACGAATTCACCGAGCTCTCCAAGAGTCAGTGCCCGCCCGAATGGCCACATACGCCACATACACACACGACTACGTTTACCTGCCTGCAGTCTTCGCAGCAATGCCCTCAACGGGCGACGGGCTTCGCCCCTTGTGTACTGTGGAGTCAAGCTAGACACTTGCAAAACACTGATGTGAGCCCACTGATCAGGGGCGTCCTACACTCAGGTAAGGGCAACAAACAACTCATATCTTTCAAAAGAATACACCGAAGGTATCGTTGATGCGGGGTACTTCAAGCACTAGCTAGTCGTATTTTGAGTGCAAGTTGCTCTAATAATAGAGCTTGTCCACGCTAAGGTCGTGAGTTTGAGAGTTCTCGAAGTCATTTGCATGATCGGACAACCTCACAACCATTCCAAGACCTAGACATAACCCCTACTTACGTGTATTTCGGAGGCTCCCGGCTAGTATCGCGGATAAGCTTTCCGTCCTCTCCCATATACCAGCCTTCAACTTCAAGACTCTCTGCTTTTTTCATGCACTTGTTCATCACTTCGATGGGCCCTTTGCAGTATGCCTATAACATTATTCATGGCGGGGCACACGTGTCACACTCAAATAACTTGCAACTTGCGAACTTCCTATTAAGATTCTTGAACACATAACTGACGACGAAATAGTAGGTTTCTTGGAGTGAGCTCGGTGCACCCTATAACAAATTTGTGAGGTGTACATCAGCGGCGTGTACATATGTTGATTAAATTATTGCTTTTTTAGGAATCGGTTGTTTTTGACAGGAGAGCACCCTACAATACGAGTTTCACCAAGACCACAAATCTAGCACCAGGTGAAGCTACTATGGTTTCAACAGGCTAAACAAGTTTCAAGCTCCTTGTCGTTCTATCATTGGCAAGGGGTCATGTCAGCTTTCAGGTTTTCTTGTGGGATCCCTAAACGAGCTTTTAATGCCGGGCTCTTCTTAAAACGTAAGCTTGAAGGGCGATCTCAGCACACACAAAATCGGAACAATCCAAGAATGGCGGTCTTGCTGGTACTTACAAAGGTCGACAACAACGGAAATTTGGGTTTTCGTCAATGCTCCTTACACCGCATCGGCGTCAGGTGAAGAGTTAGAGGCGGAGAGTGAGAGAAGAGGGGATCTGTGATTGCGCGCCTGAACTTGGTTGCACTTGGCGAGACACCACTGGACGTCCCGAGCCTTTTTTGCGCACATTTTTTGGGAGAGCGGCGCATTATGACTCTGAATTTTCCCGCTACCCTTGTACACAAATACGCCATTTGCGCGCGACTTGTGCGCTGGGACTGCGGCTGCCGGGCTGCCTCTGTTCTCTGACTCGGTCATACTTGATTTCCCAAGCACGTATTCACACAGGAGACTATATGGCCAGAGTGTCTTACACACTGTCTTACACACTGTCTTACACACTGTCGTCAGCCCTAAAAGCCAAACTTCACATGCGCATAGAATGGACGCAAGAGTGCAAAAAAAGCTCCTCGCGCGAGAAACGGCGTAAAATCGTCGGTTTGAGAATTGTACAGGACACACAGCTCGACCTACGGAAGTCGCTGGCACCAGTGCTGCACAGATCACGTGAACACCTGGAATACCGGAACCATTTCAAAGTAAGAGCTCTCTACCTATGGGAGCACGCCGGCTAACGTGTGTAGCACTGAACAAAACAACAGAATAGAGCAAACTGGTGGAGCTCGCAGCGTGAGCAGTATAAGAGTAATGCCAGCCGCGGGAACAATATTCTATTGAAATGTATCTTTTTAAAATGTTCACACCGTCTGAAAGGGGTTGGCATTCCGCATTATAATAATAATGATTATCGCCGTCGATTCTCATGTCGTCGTGAGCAAATGTAGAGGTTAAGGGTAGGGTGGGGACCTCTCACGAATTAAAAATTATTGATAGCACTTTCCATATTTAATACAATTAATTTTTCATTGTAAAGATGCAACCTGTTGAAATTTATAGCGTCGAATTTTGCAACATGACCCGCTATTTTAATTGGCTAGGATCCAAGAAGGGTGAGTTAACATTAGTATAAAAAAATCCGAGTCGATTCTATCCCTAGGATTTCCGTCTAGAATTTTTCAAGTACTTGCATACTGAATATGTACTTTTAAGTACAATAAAAATACCTGACGGAAATCCTAGTGATAGAATCGCCTCGGATTTTTTTGATAGCACGTGGACACACCCTTCTTGGATCCTAGCCAATAAAAATGGGTTTTGTAATGAAGATTCAAAATAATGTTTCAGCCCAAGTCCCCACCCTGCCCTTCGTCAACGATTACCACAAAACCTATCGACCGCACGCTGCAGGATTTGAACCTACGCGGGCATTGCCCATTGGATTTCAAGTCCAACTCCTTAACCACTCGGACAAACGTGCTGAATGGTGATGATATGCAGCAGTTGCTCTGATATTGTTATCTTTTGCATCAAGAGCAGGGTGCCGCGAAAAAAACAGGGCCCTGCACGGGTAATACTAATAATAACAATAATAATAGGGAGGTACAGGTTCCGATTTGCGATTCCGGGTACACCCCCGCAATACCGGGGGTCTTTTCCGGGGGGGGCCCCCGATTTGTAAAATGATGTAACATATGCGATACATGGGTGTATAATTTTTTGGAGGGTTGGGGTCGTCCAGCGAAACCCATAACATACGACCCCCCCTTGGGTCCCTTAATTGGTACGGCACGACGATAACATATGAGATTATAGGGGGGTGAAATAGCCATATTTTCGGGTATTTTTGGGTGTTGCCAGGTATTTTTAAGGGCACATTTTCAACTGGGAGGGGTCCAACCCCCCGGAATTATATAAACTTCATATCTATTATCTTGAATTTTGGAATCGTAGTATTTTTATATTTTCAATTTTATATGCCGACGCTGAAATTATAAATTTAAAAATCATAGATTTGCATCGCTTGACGAAAATAAAAATAACAATCGGAATACGCTTGCGCCTGCTTGTAGTCCGACGTGTCGATGGTCGTCCGATTTGTCAGCACCAGAATTTAGTACAGAAGGCAAGGGAGACAAGATCCAGAGAAATGTCGGGATATGGGGTCGAATATGGGCCATCCAGGTTCTCACACAGTTAACATATGGTGCTGGGGGGGGACCATAGGCGAAGGGAAAAGCCCATAGCATATGGCTTCCGGGGGACGTATGGGGGGTCCTAAATCCAATAACATATGTCCGGACCCCCCCAGGGTGATCACAGAAACCCATAACATACGCCCATTTACCCATGGGTTCGCAATTTTAAATCCATAACATAACCAGGGGGGTGCGGTATTGCGGGGGTGTTTCCGGGTTACAGTACTGCACGGATTACGAGTTATCGGCACGCCGGCGAGGGGCGCTATGACCGTCCCCGCTGAGCGGCGTCGCCACGAGCAGAGCAGCGGGGGGAACGCTCATGTATTTCCCCTATTTTAATTTATACAAAGAATCCAAACAGTGAACGCTGACTGAACCATGACCATGACCGACGCTGATAGTGTCATCATCCCGCTCTGCCATTCGCGGTTTGTTTGTTTAGAACTAGTCCGTTAGTGTTAGTAATCATTGCTTTGGTCCTAGAACTAAGAACGGTAGCACTTCAAATTTGTCGCACCGGGTATTTTATTTGTCGTGTCGCAAGACAGATTGGAATTATACCGTGCGACAGAAATGAGCTGGGGGCTCATGTCTGTCGCAGGTGCGACAATCATGAGGACCACGCTCATTTCTGTCGTGAAAATTCACAGAAAATTTCCGAAAATGAAATTAAGCTAGGGGGAACACAAACGAATAGTACCGCGATTATGACTTGAAAAACAAAATTACTGAACGAGTAGTACCGCGAATATTACATAAAACACAGGTGTATTACACGATCACTTGGGGACATTCATATAGCACGAGGCATACATGAGTAGCAAGCAAGCAAGCATTTCAGATGGATAAAGATACTAAGAGAAAAACCGATTACTCTCTTAAAAAATATTAGCATAAATACTTATTACTACTAGGCTGCTAGTTTCTAATACAAGGATTCAACTACCCGAGGGCGATATGAAAATCTAAACTAGGAAACTAGAGCACAGCGCACGTTCCAAAATCTTCAGAACCAAAACGTTTCCTGCAGCACACGAACAGCGAATCAGTCAGGACGTTGGGGATCGAACCCAATACCGACAGCCAACTGCTGTCCGCATTTCACCCTCGGGTGGGCGTCTACGTACAAAATAGACGTTTTGAAAACAGCAGCGGAACAGTGGGTGGAACATCTAAAATTCTGAACATCAATAATCGGCGAAACCTAAACAGAGCTGGAAGTCACAGGATGCCGCGAGCACTCTGCTGGCGGCATAAAAGGATGCTCGGCGTAAAAAACAAAACCTGCAAAAAACGAAACGCTGGTTAGTAAAGACGTTGGGAATCGAACCCAACCCGTCGGAGAATCCCGCCGGTCTCCAAGCACCCCTTCAGCTTAGTAGGGCCAGAGGGAAAGATGCCGCCAGGAACGTTGCTGGCGGCTTCAGAAAAGGCACAGCATGAATTATACACTATGGCCGTTGCTGGCGCCTTCAGAAAAGGCACAGCATAAACCTGCAAAAAAACAGAGCGCTGCTCAGGAAGGAAGAATTCCTGTTGAAAATTGAACCCAAACCGTCAGGCGGGATGCAAAGACGCCCGACGGCCTCCAATCATCCATGTATCGCAGGATGGGCTGCTGGTGGGATGCGGCTCATGGAAGAACATCGAAGGAACGCCCCCCCGCCGGGTTCCACGCATGCACACGAAAACATGCTCGATATGAAATATCGCTAAAGAAAAGTAGCGCGCAAAAATCATTAATCAAACAAAAACACAAGCCGCGCGCTGAGACAGCGGGCAGGTAGGCGCAAGATAAGAGCTTGGAGAAAAATGAAAACGTTGCCGACCAGGATCATACCATATCCACTTTTGTCCAGGCCGCGCCGCCGATAGGAGTGGTGAGATGATCTTGAATGACGAGATGCGTAAATAATTGTAAATTCCGCATATCTTCGGGGTAAAATATGGAATTGTTACCCGTGTCTCTCGTTGTCGGTTACTAGCGATCGGCCGAAACAATCCGGGGTAGGACTGCTGATGATGATGTTGAGATCGGTAAACCTGTTAGAGCAGTTTTGCGACAAATTCATAATTGTAAATTCCACATATCTTCGGGGTAAAATATGGAATTGTTACCCGTGTCTCTCGTTGTCGGCGTATGTCGGTTACGAACGATCGGTCGAAAGAATCCGGGGTAGGACTGCTGAGATGCTATCGTATCATGATTGGCCGGTAAAGCGCGAGCGCTCGACACAATCCGGGGTAGGACTGCTGACATGGATGAAAAACAGCATATATATCTTCGTGGTATAATTTTGAATTGTTAAACGTTTCTCTCGTTGTCGGTCGAAAGAATCCGGGGTAGGACTGCTGATATGCTATCGTATCATGATTGGCCGGTAAAGCGCGAGCGCTCGACACAATCCGGGGTAGGACTGCTGACATGGGCAGAAAATTTTCGAAAAATTTCCAACGGCATAATTTTTGAGGGACAGCTCCTGCGGTGTGGCCTGTTGATGTCACTTTTTTCCAGGAAACCTGTTTCGCTCCTTTAAGGGAAACGAAATGAAAAACAGCATATTTCTGAAAAAGCTGCGAAGCGTCGTTAATATAAACGAATCTTTTGCGACACGACAAATAAAATACCCCGTGCGACACAAATGAGGGGCTACCACTAAGAACATAAGGGCGCCCCTTTTTACAGTGTAGAAGTACGTGACGATTCCGGCGTACAACACAGGCGGGCGGGCGGGTTTTAATAGTGGGAATCGTTAACACTGGGCGTAACACTTAGCCCCATACGGAAGGCATGGACACACCTATATTGGGGCCTTGGGAGCGGGCAAGCACCCCTTTCCAAGCACCGCCCTCCAAGCACCCCCTTCCAAGCACCCCCTTCCGCAAGCACCCCCTTCCAAGCACCGCCTTCCAAGCACCGCCCTCCAAGCACCGCCCCTCCATGGTGACGATATGAGCGGATCACGCGGTGGCAATATGATATCATATCGAAATGTTGTGGTGATACGAAATATTGCGGATTCATGAATTGTAGCGCGGGTGAAGTGAAATAGCGTGAGAAAGGAGGAAGAGGAAAATGGGAGAGGAAAAGGAAAAGGAAAAGGGAAAGGGGAAAGGGGAAAGAAACGAAGAAAGAAAGAAGAAAAACTAGAGGAGGCGAGGGGGAGAGGGAAAAAGTATGGAGGGAGGGGCAGGAACCCCCCCCCGCAATCCGCGACCCCCATATGCCGGGAGGCAGCGCTCCGAAAATCGCAGGATCCGATATACGGCAGGATGGCATATTCAGCATGCCTCTACCTACCGCAACTTAAAATATTTGTACATTCAGGATACAATTTTCAGCAGCATGCTGTATTTTTCACATCGGGATATATTGTGCTTGTATTATTTCCTGCAGCACAATGATATACTCCCTGCAACACGGTGGTAGGATGTGGCAGGATGGCATATACAACATGAGTGCACGACTTTAGCTACCGCAGCTTCTAATATTTGTACATCGTGCATCATACATTTTAAAGCCGAATGTTGTATTATTCACTACAATATATATCATGGCCATCTTATTCCCTGCAACAGGATGACATATTCCCTGCAGCACTACGATGGCACCCTGCAACACGGTTAAATATTTACTGCAACAGGGTAAATTGTTTACAGCGACAAGGTAAAATGTTTATAATGGAGCAGGGTAACATGTTTACTGCAGCAACATGGCATGTTCATTGCAGTAGGGTCCAATATTTCCGGGAGGGACTTGCCCCCATTAATTTACACTGCAAGGAGTGATATATAATGCACTATTTGTCCAGCTATCGCCACAACCGTCGAGCCATTTCATAT
>LGRX02028718.1:0-14152 GCA_001247695.2 Cymbomonas tetramitiformis | reverse complement strand
GGCCGTCCACATGTGGACGGCCCAAATCGTGGACGGCCGGGGGCCCAAACATTCTTAACATTCTAACATTTCACAAATCAGGGCTCCCATACTTAAGCCCATACTTAAGGAGTGTAACGCGTCGGCCCGCGTCGACGCCTGCGTTTCCCCATACTTAAGAAAATTTAAATTTTTTTTATACTTAAGGAATATACACTGGCTCCCCCCTCCCCCCCTGACCAGGGACTCAGGGGGTATAACCCAGTCGCATGCGAGTGTCAAACGTGCGTCAGAGAGACGAACCCAACGACAGAGCTTGACAACCGTATACGATTGTCACACGTGAGTCTGGGTGTCGGACCTAGTGCACCTGCTTGACAATGGTATACGATTGTCAAGCAGGTGAGTCTTGGTGTCAGGTGTGCTGCACATAGACATATCGGGGCGTCTAAGGTTCAGGGTTTTAGGATATATGTTGGATATATATATTGGAAGAGTTGTAACCGGAGGTCATTTCATCACACCTGCGTTCGTCACATAGAACCACAACCCGCCCCTTAGACTACCTCACCATTATGCCCAGTATTGGAATATTGCAGTATTGGATATGGCCTTTCGATGCTTTTACGTTTCGCGACTGCCAGTTACAACAAGCCCAATGGGTTCCTGAAGACCGTTTAATTCTCCGCTTGTGGCGGCGAGCGCGGCAACAAGCTGAAGAAGACTGGGAGGACTTCGGGCAACATGCAGTTAATCTCAGGACCTATCACTGGTGGAGTTTTTGGCCGATGTACGTCCACGGCCGTAGATCCAGCGAAAGGTTCGGGTGAGGCATCTCGTGTACTGGTATGAGGGCGGGTGGATCTACCACCGATACTCAGATTTGGAGTGGCGGGGCTGGCGAAATAGACACCGCTACAGCGAAACTACGCACTGTGCCCTGACAGAGATGGAAAGCGATCTGCTGCAGGAAGATGAAAGGAGATGCGAAGGTTGCGGGCGTATGTTCAGAATCTGCACCCTAACGCGCATAATTGATGCTAGCGCGTGCAATGAGGAGACATATGCTTGGTAGCTAACACTTATGTCACGTGTTAGTACTGAAATAAACCGTATACTTACATGTAGGAAAAACAATAACTTTCACGCCGTGCATACCAAAACTACCCTCTGCACACTTCTGACAATCGTACACGATTGTCAACACCGTGTTGAAAGGAAATCTCTCGAAGTTTACTGCTATATAAGTAATGTTACATGTCTTTTATTCATTTATTTTCGCAGTAAAATACTAGCATCATGAATACTCCAGAGTTCATGGAAGACGCACTTGTTGAGCTTGAACGTATGTATATCGAATACGAAAAATGCAGTGTGTGCCATTCCTGGAATTGGTTCTTATATCGCGAGGAAGTGTTCATCGATCCTGCGCTGATTCCTACACATGACCCCTCTGAGGCTAAATGGAGGTTTATCCGCGAGACTCGGGAAACATGGTATTTTCAACTGTTGGATGCGCATCGGTATCCTGCCACTACTGCGCAATATACGTACACTCCCACGCAAGCCAACCCTGGCGCACTTACCCCAAAAACAATGGCGGTTCCCACAGATTTCATTCCGGAGTTGATTAACCAGGGCACAGGCTTTGACCAGGAACCTGATGACGACGGAAAGTGGTGCAATTGCCGTTAGGAAAAAAATACCTTGCTCCCATGCCTACTTAAGACGTGTTGTAGCGAGTTTTAATCATTTATTTTCGCGTTCAAGAACTTCCTGAGAAATGGCGCTGACCCGGCAGGTTGAGCGAGTCTTGCTTTGGTTAGATGGTTTTGACGAGGATGAAGATATGATAAATCATGTGAACATTTTCGGTCATACACCTTGCGTAAACTGTAATGCGGAAAACGTATACGCGCATTGCGAAAGGCCTATCATTCAGGGAAATTGGGACTTGGACGCAATCTCTGCAGGATACCGTTATGTACGCCGAACTCGGTTTTTCCTATTCTTTACCTTGATGCATCTCGAACGATTTCCCTCCAGGAACCCTTGGACGGGGAGGTGGGTAACGCCTAGAAATCTGAAAATACCTGTGGACAAGATAAATGATTTATTGTTACCGGAGCAGCGCGGCGAGAGTATAGAGCAATATTTAGGAGCTTGCAACTGTGCGGCGGATATGACTGACGAGGACTTGGACTTTGGCTTCTAAGAACATGCTAATTGTACCAATGATTTTAAGAAAATAATTGTTAGTTCTAAGTAGTGTTTTATTCATACTCTGCATCATTTTCGCTACTTCCGTATACAGCGTTCTCATCATTCCATACTCGCAGTGTGGGTATGACCTAGTGCAACTGCTTGACAATGGTATATGATTGTCACACGTGAGTCTGAGTGTCGAAGCTATTGCCCTTCGGCTGTTTCGAAATATAAGGGGTTGAAGTAATAGATAAACGTCATTTTTTTACACATGATGCACCTTCCGAATAACGTCTTGTTAAAAATCTTTCAGGCCATTCCTTACGGACCTGATCATTCCAATGAACCGTTATGTATGTATCTCGGGAATCTCTGCCGAATAAGATGTGTCTGCGTGCAGTTCAATGATACAATAATCGGGCGTGCGCAACCCGCGCTAAGTGTTGGGCTAGTCCCTTGCGGCAACGCTATCACCCGCTCTCTTCTTACCGCCTACATTTTTTTATGGAAGACGCCAACCTTCGTCTCTTAATTCACCGAGCCCATGTCTCCCTCCTACGCCTACAAAGCATGTTTCATCAAAAGTATCCTGAAATGGTGGCTCCTAGCGGAATGTGCTTGTCTCCGAAATTAATCGCGGACCACCTCAAAATGTTCGCGCTGGACACCATTCTTTTAACCCCACTGCCCGAGTCCCCCCACGCACATGTTTTACATGTCCGATTCAATTCGACTGAAAGATCAGAATCGTCCTCACTTCCCATCTTGGAATGGCAGATTCGATGTGGCGATGATACCTGCTCCCCATTCGTTTCCATGCTCCATGTGCCCAATGTTCCGTTAGTAAATATCAGTGTGTTGTTCCGTTACGATGACCTGTCTAACGCTGGGGTGTGGGCCATCGATAGCTTATCAAACGCGCCGGCAACCAATAGAATTTTGAATCGTTACCCCGATGTCTACATGACATGCCGGCTTGCTGCACGCGTGATACGCATTGTAGATCAATATTTGCGCTCTGGTCGCTCATATTTCAACCCGGTTCCCCGTGAAGAAAGTCTATTTGCCAAAGTAAGCCAATGCATGACCTTTACGAGAAGAACACTTCAACAAGATGAACTCGACAGTACAACGGATGGGCTCGGGGGATGGATCATAGCTAACGATTTATGATCGGGTATGTGCAACATGTTTAGTGTGCACGCAGATTGTATTATTACAATTATATGGATATTTTGTGCTACCCTGAAATGTATGTTTCGTGGGTGTCCTCGGTTCTAGGGTCGGAGCCCGCCAGTGTCCAATGTACTAGCATTCATGCAGATTTACACGCTAGGTACAGGGTCGGGGTGCTCGAGCAACGCTGCCGCGAGAGCGGCTGGCATCTCGAAACAAGCATCTGGCTGCTCAGCCTCCATAACCGGAGTAGCCGAAATAGCATCCATGCCTAAAGCATCCGCGACATCATTCAAATCCATTTCGTGGTCATCAGGCACATTGGCCTTTTGTTTTTCTATCAGCGCTATGTCACCTGCGAGCACCTCGGAATACCGTGCTCTGGCCATGTTCAACACCTCTGCATCCATGTCGATCGAAAGGACATGCCTTTGCTCCATATACCCCGCCATGGAGGCTGGAGCCGTTCCGCATGGAAATTCCATAACACAAGCATCCATGTTGCTGTACAAGCGCATCAGCTCACGGTAAAGACGGATTGGCTTCTGAACGCTGCGAATATTTTGTCCATCTTCTTTCTTCAGGTACTCCTTAGGTGGCAGCGGTACCTCCTGTTTATAAACAAACAACACACTCGAGTCTGAGTGTCGGACCTAGAGCACCTGCTTGACAATCGTATACGATTGTCACTTGCGAGTCTGCGTGTCTGAGCTAGTGCATCTACTTGACAATTTTGTTTGGCGGAGTTGCATTCATGACAAGATATGAATGCATACAAGGATTCTTACCATGCTGTTCGTGAACGCGTTCGAAAACTTTCCGACCGTTGTTCGCAGCGGGGCCCACTTCGGTAGCTTATTACTCTTTGAGGGATCTTCCACCAAGTGCAGCAACACATACGGTTGCAAAACGCTGACCGGACCAGCCGCATTATTACCTATGCGTCCTCCGCCTCGATTCCAGTATTGAACCGTCTGGTGGCATGTCCATTGCAGCGGCCATCCTTTGGTCGAAGCGCAGAAGGCATCGATGATTGCTTGCTGCCTCGATATCGCGAAGGTTTTTCCATTAATGGTCACATTACTGCGGGTGGTCGAGTCCGGTAAGAATAGAATCACAATGCCACCATAATCCATAGCCGACATGCAAATACCACCCATGTATGAGTAGAAGTCTGTTGAATAGGTATCCCATACCTCCGAAAACAGCCCAAAAGGACCATCCACAAAGATCAGATCCACTCCATAGCGAGCGTGTTGCAATGTTTTTTCATTGCGCCAACTGACCATGACTTGATTGCTGCGTGGACCCTTATTCCTTTCGGCGCGAGATTCGTTAACCTGTGGAACATTGCTTTCATCAGTCTGCTTTGAAATACATACGCAGGAAATACTTAATACATTGCAATGTATAGATATATGAACAGTTCTAACCTTCATTCCGAATTCCAGCAATCCCTCAGTCAGAAGCTTCGCCAGCAACTCGCGATGGCACTTGTTGAAGTCCACCGGCTGCTGGACTCCCTCGGCAGCATGCAGCTCCTTGTGTTGGATTTTCAGCTCCATGAATTCAATCACCGCGCTCTTCGGCTCCCAATCATGATCGAAAATCTCCGTTTTAACCAGAGCATCCGGCATCCCGCCCTCCCGGCGTGACGCTTTCACACGGAGTTCCAGCCATTCCCAAACGGCCTGTAATACGCATCAGAATCAGTCTTCGAACTCAGAGACAGAGCAGACTCTAAGTCAAGCTAACGCCAGAGCTTGACAATCGTATACGATTGTCACACTTCTTTTACCAACATTTACCAACTGACCGATCATCCCCATGGCATGATCATCACAAGTGTATAACGGGGTCACCTTCGCACTGAACGCGGCGATCTCGTCATTGATATCTGGCATTTCTTTCGCTTCCATCATCCGCGACGCTGCCAGTACTGCAGGGGCCAGATTAATCTGAGACCCAGCTCCTGCTTGAATCGCCCATAGCAAATGCAGGCAGTTTTCCTCAAACCCCCTTTTCGTATGGGTGATGCCCAACGTCTGCAGAAACCATGCGGGATCGTATACGGGTGCCTCAGTGTAGGCAGGGCCATAAAGCTTCGGAATCGTGAACGTAGCCCCAAAGCGACCGCCATTTCGAATCTCGATGTAGTCATCCGGCAAGGTGTGAATGTAGCACAAGATCATACGCGTGGCTGCATAGCAAACATCACTGTCATTAGGACTTGCATTAGGACATTCGCACAACCGGTTTTCACGTCACTAGATCCGGGGGTTGAACTGACACCACCGATCACAAGTACGTCAGCTCCGTCAGGGAACACGGTACCGAGTTCGACAGGTTGCACGTCTTCTGCGCTGCGAAGGTGAAGAAGCATCGGGGTGTCGGTAAGGGTTGGAAACAAGGCCTGTAGTAACGGAAGAGATATTGGCACGGTATGCGGGACATCCAAAGCATGATTACCGTATCGCAGGGAAGCCGGCATGGTTTCCTAAGGTACCATGAAAAATGAATTATTTTATGAAAATAATACCCTATATAG
Source organism: Cymbomonas tetramitiformis (assembly GCA_001247695.2). NCBI lineage: Eukaryota > Viridiplantae > Chlorophyta > Pyramimonadophyceae > Pyramimonadales > Pyramimonadaceae > Cymbomonas > Cymbomonas tetramitiformis. The sequence goes on along the minus strand of LGRX02028718.1, from coordinate 8,244 downwards.
ACATGGTGCAAGTGTTAAAGTTTAAGAAATAAAAAGCATTCACAATATTGATATGGGGGACAGAGCCTGACAATCGTATACCATTGTCAGAACCGTAGGCGTCGTGCGGAGGATGCACTCCGAGTGCTGACTGTATATAGACACGGGTGCCAGTGTAAATGTTTAAGAAATAAAAAGCATTCACAATATTGGTATGGGGGACAGAGCTTGACAATCGTATACGATTGTGAGAACCGTAGGCGTCGTGCGGAGGACGCACTCCGAGTGCTGACTGATGCGCCGACCAGCACTCCGAGAATACCCCAAAAACATTAATATATTCCTTAAGTAAAAAATTTAAATTTTCTTAAGTATGGGGAAACGCAGGCGTCGACGCGGGCCGACGCGTTACACGCCTTAAGTATGGGCTTAAGTATGGTAGCCCTAATTTGCGAAATGTTAGAATGTTAAGAATGTTTTGGCCCCCGGCCGTCCACAATTTGGGCCGTCCACATGTGGACGGCCCAAATCGTGGACGGCCGCCCGAGGGCCGGGGCCCAAACAGTGGCCCAATACCTACACTCGCAGTTCGCAGACGAGCTGGAGGATGCGGCCGCGAGGAGCATCAGCAGGGTGCGCGGGTGCTCCCTTACATGGACGACTTCCTGTTGCTGCTAAGCAGCAGGATCGAGGCGCTCAGGGAGCGCGAGCTGACATCTCGGGTCTTGGTGAGACTCGGATTGTCGCGCAACGAGAAAAGGGGGCAATGGGAGCCGACGCAGCTGGTGGAGCACCTCGGGCTCGAGGTGGACCTCAAGGCGGGACAGTTCCGCGTGACACCGGCGAGGCTGCAGAAGATTCACCTGCAGTCCAAGGCGCTTCTCAGCGAGGCGTCGCGACAGCGGAGGTGGCTCCCAGCTCGGAAGCTGGCAGCGTTCACGGGGCTCTGCCAGTCTGTGTATCTGGCAGTCCCTCCGGCGAGATTGTATCTCAGGGAGCTCCACTTCGTGCTCTCCACGAGGCGGGGATGGGGCGCGAAGGTGAAGCTCACACGGCAGGCGTGGAGCGACATCGAGTGGTGGCTCAGGCTGCCGGCTCAGAGCCGGTGGAACGGTCGCAAGATCCGGCGCAGCCCCACGAGAGCGAAGGTGCACACCGACGCGTCTCTGTTCGCATGGGGCGGGGTGCTGAACCTCAAGCACGCGGCAAGAGGATTCTGGTCCGACGAGCTACGGCATCTACACATCACGCACCTGGAGTTGGAGGCCGTGTACAAGACGGTGCAATCCTTCCTGAGAGAGCTCACCGGCAAGGTGGTGCGCCTCTACTGCGACAACCAGGCGGTGGTGGCCATGCTCTTGCACTTCACGTCGCGCAACCCGGAGCTGATGCGGCGGATGCGGCGCCTGTGGATCCTGCTGGACTTAAACGACATCGAGCTCCAGGCGAGGTACATCAGAAGCGAGGCAAACGAGTGGGCCGACCGCTTGTCTCGGGACCGGGACCTGGACGACTGGCGGCTGAACCGCAGGTGGTTTCAGTGGGCGGAGCGGGAATGGCACCAGCACACCGTGGACCGCTTCGCCTCGGAGCTCTCCGCCCAGCTGCCGCGCTACTACGCACAGTGGCACGACCCGGGGTGCGAGGGCGTGGACTCTTTGGCCTTTTCCTGGCTAGGAGAGGTCAATTGGGTCAACCCCCCGTGGTCCCTCCTCGACGAGGTGGCGCACAAGCTGCGGGAGGAGAAGTGCGCCGCCACGGTGGTGGCGCCCTACTGGCCGGGGCAGATGTGGTTCCAGCAGCTGGAGGCCATGGCCGACGAGGTGGTGATCTTGCCCCGGGGCAGGGACCTCTTTACTCCCAGCCGGCTGGGAGGGTCCGAGCTGCTCGGGGCCTCAAGCTGGGACGGCATCATGTTCCGCATCTCCGCCTCCCGGTGAGCCATTACCTGCAGGATGGGAGGCGGGCAGCCGGGCAGGCGCCACAGGCGGGGCTGGCGAGTGGCCTCAAAGTGAAGGTGTACTGGCCCCAGGATGATGCCTGGTACACCGGCACCGTGGGTGACACGGGGTCGGACGGCCTAACCCACATTGCCTACGAGGATGGTGACAAGGAGGACCTGGACATGAGCAAGGAAAGGTATGAGGTGCTCCCGGCAGCGGTGCAGGAGGTGACTAGCTGGGATGCGGCGCTTCAGGAGCGCTGGAGAGGAGAGTTGGGGGACAGCTCCCTCACTGAGCTGGCAGTGCAGATGCAGGGGGCAGCATTGGGCGGCAAGACGGTGGGCAACTACCGGCCGAAGGCTCGGGCCTTCATGGCGTTCTGTGAGGCGGAGGGCAGACAGTGGCTTCCGGCAACGGGGGCCACGGTGAGGCTGTACATTGCTCACATGCTGGACAAGGGCACGGTGCAGGCGTCCAACATGCAGCCCTACCTATCCGCCATCAACAACTACCACGAGGACATGGGGTTCCCCGGGCCTGCCAGGGGCCGGGCGATCTCCAGAGCAGTGAAGGGCATGGCCCGCCTCCAGGTGCAGGCGGCTGAAGCCGCGGGTGAGGAGCAGACGGTGCGGACCTGGCTGCCTGCCAGGCATGTCTCGGCGGTGCATGCGCACGGGCTGGGGCTGGAGCCGGTGGGCCGGGCAGCTACGGAGCTGCTCAGGGCGTGCACCTACGTGGTGTTTGCCTTCGTCACCTTCGGCCGGCCGGAGACGGGCGTCTCCATGCGCAGGGAGCACATCAGCATCACAGGTGAGGACATCTCCGTGGTTCTCCACAAGGAGAAAGGCAGGGGGCACGTGCGCCTCAGGAGGAGGCTCACCATCCCCGCAGCGGGGGTGGCGGGGCTTGTGCAGCTCCTGCAGCACTGGCAGCAGGTGCGGGATGCCTGTTGGGGGCATCGCCCGGTGACGGGCTCGGAGGTGCAGGGCAGCTACTGGAGGCTGCCGTGGGAGCAAGGAAAGCTCCAGTCGGCGCAAGCTAATGGCTGGGTGCAGTTGGCATTGGGGAAGCTTGGGTGTGTCCCTCCGGAAGGGGGACACTTCTCTGGCCACAGCACCCGCAAGGGGGCTTGTACCTGTGCCAGGGCTGTGGGCGCGGCGCTTGAGAAGTGCTGCTTCCTGGGCGGCTGGTCTCAGCTGTCCTCTGCCATCCACTCCTACATTGACCCGGCAGCTGTTCCCGACGAGCACATGGAGAAGTACTTCGGGTGGACCACTCCGAGATGGCGACAGCAGCAGCAGCGGCAGCCTGGCACAGAGCAGTGTGCCTAATGATCTCTGTTACATGGCAATGAGATGTGAAGAGCAAAAGAAATGGTTAAATTGGAGCCTGCGGAATTTTAGAGGTTTCTGTGCCGGTAGATCGATCAGAGTTTCCTGAGCCGTTAGATCAAAATCAGCAGCTGAGTTAGATCTAAAGGCTTTACACACGACAGTATTTAGGAGTTCCGCCCGTGGGAATCCGCAGCTCTGTTCTTTTGCCTTCCCTACCCACCCAACCCAAAAGACTCTAAACATTTTGCCTTAGAAGCTGTGCATCAGCCTAAAAAGCATGTGAAGCTGTGAATCAGCCTAGAAAAGACATTCCAAAAAGAGATTTTCTCTCACACACTTAAAAGCATGTAAGAAGAAAGCTATTTTTAATGAAATGCTATGCAGTGTGCCTGTTGGCAATGAGATGTGAAGAGCAAAAGAAACTGTATTTTCCCGACGGTGCACGCACGTGTTTAGATATATAGCATTTACACAAATTCATGGTTCTCTTTGATTCATATTTCTAAGTCCCCTTCCAGGGATCGAAATAAATACCATTCCTTGTCTCCCGATCGACGAGCCTCATACATAATCTGCCGTGATCATGGATCTCTTATGTTCAATCTGTCATGGCATCACTCCAAAAGTTGTAATAACACATAAAATCAAGACCCCGCCTCACCCCCTGGCGCATAGCACCACGGCTTGAACTACACGGCTCTATGCATGGGGATCCTGTTTTTTCTATTTCGCCAGTAGCAATGCAACTCCTTGCAAGGTCCAATAGTGCGCATCGTGCGAGGCCATCTTGAGGTTAATGTTAATGATATGATTCACCAAACACCTTTTAGGCAGCAGGTAAAGCGGGCATTCGTAGGTCTCTTCCTCTTTTGTCTTCCCACTAACAGCGGCCGAGATATGTATCAAGGGCATCTCAAAGTACATTGCCTGCGGTCGACAAAGCTCTCAGCGCCGCAGCCAACACTCCATCAAAGTTCGTTATGAGAAAAGGGTGCATGATTCAATCAAGCATGCTTTGTAAGTGGCAAAAACATTGCCATCACGCCCTCTCTACCCTCAGCAGCAAAGGGCAATATTCGATAGTATCTTGCCGGGCAAGAGCATGCAATGTCAGTAATATTCAGTGTGTCCTCCCTCGATTACCAATGCCGTTTCCTTCAACAAAAGATACCTCATATACTAAACGGTCCTGTCAAAATATTACTGGGCACCATGCATCCTCGATGGCACCAAAATGCCTGTGCACACCCTTCAGGACATCCAGGCGGCGTTTTCAGAGCTGCCTGGTGACCAAGACACTGCAGGTATGCCTACACGTGACATGGGACCTGTCCTCATTGTAGTTTGTGCTCATCCTTGGATAAATTTCTTTGACAACCAGTATCCAAACTACCGGAATGCCCAGGAGAGACAGTTTGCTGCACTATGTACCCACGTTAGAGATCAAAGAGAGGAATCTCTATCGGAGAAAGCGGCCGTTGAACCATGCTCAGAGGCTCAAACAATTTCTGAAACTAGTGTGGGTGGGAGTGGTGGTTGGACGACCTTCACCAACCACCACTCTGCATCCAACACTGTCACGTCCGGGCGATGGTTTGGTGAGTGACTGGGCGTGTGTGGCCTATCCTTGAACCAATTCCTTTGGCATCACATAACCACAAAAGATCGGCTGCACTATGTACCCACGCCGGGGATCAAAGGATTCAGCACACACTTCGGGACACTTATCCGGATTTTCCGGAGCTTAGTAGTGAAGAACGCCCCCCCCTAAGCCTCACTGAGCCACCTAAGCGCCTCCGTGCTCTATTCGCCCTGAATCCGTGTCACTGCAGCTAGTCCCACCTCTACCCCCGAGCTGCCCGAGCTACCTCCCCACCACCAAGCCTGTGCTCACAACCACCTCCCTGATGCCTGTTTGCCCCAGAGCCTCGTCTCGAGACAAGTTGTCCGCCCAAAACACGCCGAGTATCCCAAAGGGCCGTCCCAAGGGACTGAGAATGAATTGCTTGCTCCAGAACTTGAACGCCTACCATCGAACTATGCTCGTAACCCCCTTCACCCAGAACCCGAACTATGGCACTGAAGCCTTCGCACTGGGTGCACTGTGCGTTCAAGTCGCTGCATACTTGCAATGCGCCTGTTATTCTGCACTGCTCCTACTTGGGGACTTGGGACTCCGTCTCCTCCAGGGCGGGTCCAGTGAGCCAAATGCCGTTGTGGCCAGGGGGGTCTAGTGAGCCAAATGCCATTGTGGCCAGGGGGTCTAGTGAGCCAAATGCCGTTGTGGCCAGGGGGTCTAGTGAGCCAAATGCCATTGTGGCCAGGGGGGTCTTGGGATGTCCACATACCGAAGGCAGGGCTTCCGTGATCCCTCCCGCCTTTCGATCCCAGCGTGCCCCTTCTAGAAAGAGGCCATGGATATATACGCCCTCTGAGGGGGGTCTCAGCACGTCGCCCTTCTCCTCCTTCAGCACGACGGTCTTGAGTACCACGGTGTCCAATGACCATCCTTCGTGCGCTCGCGTTATTTCCTGCCTCACGGCCGTCAAGAACCCCTGCGCGCAGCGGCCCCCCCCTCCCAGCTATACCTTCACGAGCATGGGGAACCCGCCTCGCCTCCCCCTCCCAGCTATACCTTCACGAGCATGGGAACCCGCCTCGCCTACCCCTCCCAGCTATACCTTCACGAGCATGGGGAACCCGCCTCGCCTCCCCCTCGCCTCCCTGGCATCGGAATTGAAGGCACCCCTCTGGTAGACCATGGCCTGTCCCCCGGGCATGGGTGAAGCAAGACGGAGGGGTGCCAGAGGAATGATGTGCTAACGGTATCCCCGTCGGGAATGCAGCTGCGAAAGCATGCCTGATCGGGGGAGGGGGGAGGGGTGGTGAGGATGTTGGGCAGGGCGCGGAGCTTGCCTGGGGGTTAAAAAACCCTGTGAGCCAGAAGGTGGCCGGCGGCCCCTGGAAGAGCCAACTCTGGAGCAGACCCCTCCCCCTCCTCTCCCCACTTGCCGCCTGGTTACACACTGAGTGATGCGAGGTGCACAGAAGTCTGCCCGCCAGTGCCCGGAAGACGACGTCTGATACACACACTGAACGGCATGAGATCGGCCAACAAAAGCCAGCCCACCATCATCCCAGTGGATGTGAGAAGCAAATCAAGAGCAGGGCGGGGCCGTGACAAGATACCACAAACCCGCACACACTGAACGGCATGAGATCGGCCAACAGAAGCCAGCCCACCATCATCCCAGTGGATGTGAGAAGCAAATCAAGAGCAGGGCGGAGCCGTGACATGATACCACAAACGCATACATATTCCCAACCCAAATGCCAAGCAGCATGGAAAGATGAAACGATGTGACCGATCGTCGCCAAACAACCGCTGTCCTCTGGGTTACGGAGTGAGTGGACCCTGCTGGCATGCCTCCCAGTGGCTCACGGTCGATGGATCACAAACCCACACGCACACACACTGAACGGCATGAGATCAGCCAACAAAAGCCAGCCCACCATCATCCCAGTGGATGTGAGAAGCAAATCAAGAGCAGGGCGGGGCCGTGACAAGATACCACAAACCCGCACACACTGAACGGCATGAGATCGGCCAACAAAAGCCAGCCCACCATCATCCTAGTGGATGTGAGAAGCAAATCAAGAGCAGGGCGGGGCTGTGATAAGATACCACAAACGCATACATATTCCCAACCCAAATGCAAAGCAGCATGGAAAGATGAAACGATGTGACCGATCGTCGCCAAACAACCGCTGTCCTCTGGGTTACGGAGTGAGTGGACCCTGCTGGCATGCCTCCCAGTGGCTCACGGTCGATGGATCACAAACCCACACGCACACACACTGAACGGCATGAGATCGGCCAACAGAAGCCAGCCCACCATCATCCCAGTGGATGTGAGAAGCATATCAAAAGCAGGGCGGGGCCGTGACAAGATACCTCAAACGCATACATATTCCCAACCCAAATGCAAAGCAGCATGGAAAGATGAAACGATGTGACCGATCGTCGCCAAACAACTGTTGGTCTCTGGGTTACGGAGTAAGCGGACCCTGCTGGCATGCCCCCCAGTGTCACGGTGGATCACAAACCCACCGCACACACACACTGAACGGCATGAAATCGGCCAACAAAAGCCAGCCCACCATCATCCCAGTGGATGTGAGAGCAAATCAAGAGCAGGGCGGGGGCCGTGACAAGATACCACAAACCCACACACACACTGAACGGCATGAATCGGCCAACAAAAGCCGGCCCTATCAGTGGATGTGAGAAGCAAATCAGAGCAGGGCGGGGCCCGTGACAAGATACCACAAACCCACACGCACACACACTGAACGGCATGAGATCGGCCAACAAAAGCCAGCCCACCATCATCCCAGTGGATGTGAGAAGCAAATCAAGAGCAGGGCGGGGCCGTGACAAGATACCACAAACGCATACATATTCCCAACCCAAATGCCAAGCAGCATGGAAAGATGAAACGATGTGACCGATCGTCGCCAAACAACTGTTGGTCTCTGGGTTACGGAGTGAGCGGACCCTGCTGGCATGCCCCCCCAGTGACTCACGGTCGATGGATCACAAACCCACACGCACACACACTGAACGGCATGAGATCGGCCAACAGAAGCCAGCCCACCATCATCCCAGTGGATGTGAGAAGCAAATCAAGAGCAGGGCGGAGCCGTGACAAGATACCACAAACGCATACATATTCCCAACCCAAATGCCAAGCAGCATGGAAAGATGAAACGATGTGACCGATCGTCGCCAAACAACCGCTGTCCTCTGGGTTACGGAGTGAGTGGACCCTGCTGGCATGCCTCCCAGTGGCTCACGGTCGATGGATCACAAACCCACACGCACACACACTGAACGGCATGAGATCAGCCAACAAAAGCCAGCCCACCATCATCCCAGTGGATGTGAGAAGCAAATCAAGAGCAGGGCGGGGCCGTGACAAGATACC
>LGRX02028717.1:0-75580 GCA_001247695.2 Cymbomonas tetramitiformis | reverse complement strand
TACCTTTGTAGAAGAGACAGATGATGGAAACTCGAAACGTAATTTTCCTACATGGACCACACAAGAACGAAAAGGTTAGAACTCCAAGCCTAAAGAAAAGGAAAGATCGGACGTCCAAACAAAGAGGGTGAAAAGAAGATAGAAAGCACACCTTTATTGTGTGGCATCCCGGGTTTTAACCGAGACCTCAAGCTTGAGCTTTTTCTTCAAGCCCTGAATAAAAGTTCAATGCCTTAACAAGTTGTTGAGGGCCTTAACAAACAGCTCAAGGATTATTCTTTGGTAAAAAGAAACATACCTTTGTAGAAGAGATAGATGATGGAAACTCGAAACGTAATTTTCCTACATGGAGCACGCAAGAACGAAAAGGTTAGAACTCCAAGCCTAAAGAAAAGGAAAGATCGGACGTCCAAACAAAGAGGGTGAAAAGAAGATAGAAAGCACACCTTTATTGTGTGGCATCCCGGGTTTTAACCGAGACCTCCAAACCGCAGTTTGGCGCTCTGTTTGAGCTAATGCCACGTTCGCAATGCAAACTGAAAAAACTGTCGTCAAAAAGATAGGGTTGCGAAGAGATCACCCATCTCTTCGAAAAGTTAACCAAAGGAAGTGATGAAAATACTTACATGGGGTAGTTTTCCGCGAGGAAAACGCTCGTGAAGTCAAAATAGTCGTGAAAATAGCGGTTTTCCCGCTATCTAAGGGTCTGAAAACCTGCGAATCTTTCAAAAAGGAGAAGGTAAGTAAACGAGTGTCGTTGAACACTCTTCTATTGTGTGGCATCCCGGGTTTTAACCGAGACCTCCAAACATCAGTTTGGCGCTCTGTTTGAGCTAATGCCACGTTCGCAATGCAAACTGAAAAAAACTGTCGTCAAAAAGATAGGGTTGCGAAGAGATCTCCCATCTCCTCGAAAGTTAACCAAGTGAAGTGATGAAAATACTTAAATGGGGTAGATTTCCGCGAGGAAGACGCCGGTAAAGTCCAAACCGCCGTCAGAATAGCAGTTTTACCGCTATCGAAGGGTCTGTCGATCTGTGAATTTGTGAACAAGAGAAACTTCGAGTGCAAACGCGTATGATTAAGCGTAGCTAGAAAATTGTCATGTTACCATACAGTATAACGGAAATAAAATACAAATCAACTGTTAGAAGATCGTAGTGCACCATCTCGTCGAAACTTCCCAAAGCCAAAGAGCGTTCCAAGCGCTAGCGTAAAACTCTTCTAGAGTGGCCCACAACAAGGCGTGGACATTCTGAAACAAAATATTGTTACCAAATAAAATAAAATACTGCGCTAGAGCTGCTTTAAAATGCCCCAAAGGGGTTCTTTCACCGCTTACTTGAAGCGCGGTCAAGTCCGAAGTGTTTCGAAAATTCAGGGGGCGCTCCACTATGAAGTTGATTTATATATTTTCAAGAGAAAATCTTGTGATGGTTGTATAATTTCTGCACACTGCCTCTGCCCCCTGAACTTTTCATCGTAAGTCTCCCACCAACTGCCGGAACTACTGAGGGAGGGGGGGGTCCGCCTAGCTGCATAGCACCTCCTCTGCAATCTTCACAATCTCAGATTCTTTCCTATTCTTCGTATAGAGTTGCTGAATGCTGGGTGATTCATCTATGGTGCCTCCTTCAAGCATCACTCCCGTTTCATGTAGTATGCATCTCTCCCTAGCATGCCGCCTGCACATCCTGGACAGCTTTTTCAAAAGTGGCTTTACCCCACGGTGCGGGACACCCACCCCTTTAAGCACCTTACATGCTTACAAAAGCCATCTGGCAAGTATCCCATGAGGGCCAGTTCCTTCGGCCACTTCACTGCGTTAAGGAAGGGGGTTCCTCCTGCATTCCTGTGCTCCCCGTCCAACGTGTGCTCCCGGGTATTGGCCTTGCTGCTCCACATTATCCTCGCCCCCAACCCACGGGCATAATCGGGGTGGCAGCGGGCATTCTCTCTCACTAGGGGCGTGTTTTATCATATCCGGATGCAGGCCCGTTTCTTTGAGCATTGTGAGATATATTGTACCGACAATATATCGGGTGTCACTGAATAGTTTGATACAAGTCTCCAATGATTATAAAGATAAACCAATATATAATGCATCTGTGACCTAGGTATCTGTCACCAAGTACTGTACGAGCGAGTACTGGTACAGTCGAACGGAGTCATGCAAGTTATGACCTACGGTGCACTGAATCCAGCACATCACCCTGTAACTGTGCGGAGTGCTGTTCAGGTGGCAGAGAGCGGCTCACAGATAAAGTCAATTGTCCCGAAACAACAAACAGCTAGTAGCTGGAAACTGCTAGAGGGAGGCCCGTGCTTTAGCCAGGGCGGTCCCTTTCTAAAAACTGCTGCTAGGATACCGCTCACAAGCTAAGTTCCTACAGCTCAATCTCACAGCTACTTAGCCACTTTCAAAGTGGTCCACAAAGCTGCAGAGTTCACCAGAGTTGAAGAAGTTGTCAGTGTCAAAGATGTTCAACCAAAACCAGAGTTCAGAAGTCATAATCCAGAACCAGAGTCCAGAGACCAGAGTCCAGAACCAGAATCCAGAACCAGAAGCCAGAACCAGAACAAGATTCGTAGAACAAATTCAGGAATTCAGAAAGTTGAAAATCTGATTCCAAGTCTGCCGAAACCACAAAAGGAAAAGGAATGCTGAAAGTAAAAGTGCACGGCAAGGCAGACAGATTGTAGGCAGTCACCTCAGCGGGATGTACTGCTGCGGTGAAGTCAGTGGCTCGATCGAGCATCACCGAACCCTGAGCCGCTGAGACACATGCTAGGCACGTGAGGACGGGCAGGGCAAAGGATGCAAAAGAGAAGACCCTCGGCAATGTTGCCACACCGACCCGTGACCGTGTAGCCGGTGGGTCCGAGGGAATCTCGTCCCCGGAGGAAGACAAGCCGTCGGAGTCGTCGTCATCGTCGATCACGGATACACGGAAAGCTCTCCCGGGTGATGTGAGCATGTGACTCGTGAACAGAGTCAATCGAGCACAAATTAAGGGAGGGGTCAGAGCATGCCGGCAACACCTGGTCCATAAAAGTGACACGGAGAGGCTCCTCGAAAGGAGACTCGATAGAAGCCGGGTCCGATGCCAAAACAAGGTAAAACCCAGCGTCGATCTCGTGATTGGCAGGCGGTGGCGCATCGCACACCACCTGCGGCACAGACAAAGTGCCAAGGTGTAGAGGTGGATGCACACTGGCAGTGGTAGCACCACCGACCTGTGCAGCCGCAACCGCAGACCGCAGGGAGTCCAGGACACCCCGTGCGTCGGATAGGACATCCTCCATGCCGGTGTCCAAGGCACTACGGCTCAAGCCCGCGTAGTGAGCACGCAACCCTACATCGTGCTCTACCGGGTAGGTGAAGGGCTCTGGGTCGTCACGTACCAGCGGCTGGTCGTGCTGGTGGCACAGGTGAGCAAACTCCTTATCGTCCTCGTCGTCGAAGGCGGTTTGGAAGGCCGAAACCACCTCGTCCAAGTCCATGGCGGCATTACGAAGCTCCTGGTAGATATATAGTTCGGCGGTAATATATATCTAACTGGCGAGATAAACCCTGAGTTAAGGGTTACGGAATCAGAACGGTAAAAGTCTCATAGATAAATCAGAGGCATACATAAATACTTAACGGGTGTTTCCCGTCTACGGGTGACGGTCACCCAGCCTACCATAGGAAGTGACATGTGACAGTTTTGAGTGTCACAGTGTCAAATCCAGCACACAACCTAGGGTGGTGACCGAAGCTAGTAGCGAAACGAAGCAACAAACTCCCTACTCAACTTCAGGAGGAAACTGTAGCACAATTGGGGGCCTGTACTCTTGGTCAGGGCGGTCCCAGTTCACAGCAAAGATTGTCAGATACTGCTGTTAGGTGCTAAAACCCTAAACACAACTCAAATTTAGAGAGCTCTTCTGCACATCTAAGAGGCTACAGTATAGTCAACCTCCAGGCAGGCACGAAGTGATCAATCTCAGCCACTAGAGGTTTTCGGAGCTGGCGTCCCGGCTCGGAGCAGCGTGAGGCTGAAGTAGTCTCCGGCCCCCGGGGCCGGTGGCAAATCATTCGTAGAAGAAATTGTTGGATTCTCGGTCACAGGAGGTTGCACCGCACCGGGGTGCTGCCAAGTGCTGCCCGACGGTGGGGCCTCGTCATCTGAAGACGATGCCGGCGACAGCGGAGGACCGTCCTCAAACAACTCGGCAGGCGGCGGCGGCCAGGGAAGATATCTTATTTTGAGTTGGTACGGCCCCAAATCAAAATTTCCTTCGGCCCGCCTTCGGCCCGCCCGGTCCGGGCTAGATATCGGTTCGGCCCGCCTCCGGCCCTTCAGGTCATGATATTGAGATGGCTTCGCGTGATTTTAAGGTTCGGCCCGATTTCGGCCCGGTCCACATTTCCCTCAAAATGTGTTTTTATCACATTCCCTTGTTTGCAGACATGCCCCCACATATGTTCGTCATGAGAAATACTAACCGTATAACAACTTTTGATAGCTCAAGATGTCGGGCTCGATGTCCTCTATAAGGATATCAAGATTACGGCTCGAATAGATAAGTACGGCTCGAGATATGACCATACTGGTAAATGGCCCGCCAGTTTACAGACATGCCCCCACATATGTTCGTTATGAGAAATACTAACCGTATAACAACGTTTGATAGCTCAAGATGTCGGGCTCGATGTCCTCTATAAGGATATCAAGATTACGGCTCGAATAGATAAGTAAGGTTCGAGATATGACCATACTTGTAAATGGCCCGCCAGTTTACAGACATGCCCCCACATATGCTCGTTATGAGAAATACTAATCGTATAACAACGTTTGATAGCTCAAGATGTCGGGCTCGATGTCCTCTATAAGGATATCAAGATTACGGCTCGAATAGATACGTACGGCTCGAGATATGACCATATTGGTAAATACGCGTTAAACAAATCAAAGCCAACATATGCAACAAGTAAGTCTAGTAAATGTCAATAGTAAATGTCGGTTCAATCTCGCTGAGCCTGATATTTCGAAATACGTTCGGCCCCCAGTCGGTCCAGTCCCGTTCGATTCGGCCCGGCTAAATTGAGGTGGGCATCCAACGATTTGTACGATCGGCCCGATGTCGGCCCAATCGGCCAGCACCATTTTGGGTCATTTCCAGGGTGAATGCGGTTCGGCCCCAATACGATTTCTCCATCGGCCCCACGTCGGCCCTGACCTCTTTTTGGCGACTGAGTTCGGCCCGGGGCCGGCCAATCGCGGTAAGATATCTTCCCTGGCGGCGGCCCGGGATGCCACGGCACCGGAGCCATATAGAGGCCCTGCCGTCTCTGCTCCCGCCGGTGGCGACGAGGTGGAATAGCACACGGCATGTCATGAACCACTTCAGTCGGCGAAGCTACCGTAGCCGGGACTGCCGAGGCAGTCCACGTAGCACCACCGACCGGTGGACCCGTGCATGTGCGCGCACCGGCACCACCGACACCGGCAACGACGCGCGGTGCGGCGGCGGTACAAATTACAAAGAGCGCGCACACCAAGGAGGAAGTGAGGAGAGACCTCGCGAACCTCGGAATGCCGTTCCCGCAGCCGTACCGTGGGCGCGGCAGTGCCACCGAGTCACCCTCGTCGTCATCGTCGCTCGTGGCGTAAGTCGCGGGCTTGTGGTCCATCACGCGTTCCGGCTCCTCAACCGCGGAGAGCAAATTCATGCTCGGGGCCGGCTCGTCGGGCACCAATGCAACCCCCGTGCTCCCAATGAAATCGGCGAACATGCGGGTGACGGGAGGGCAGAAGAAGGGGTTCGGCGGACCGGTCCATGCTTCCTCGGACCCAACCGACGCGGGCGGGGAGTGTGCGTTCGGCTCCGACACCACCGGCAAGTCGGCAGTGAAGGTGTTGACGTTGAATGTCGAATCTCCTGCCGCGCGCGCCAACTCGGAGAACTCGGTGACGGCGGACACGAGGGCCTCGCCGTCCTCCTCGCAGAACGAGCACGCGGAGAGGTCGGCGAAGATGTCCGGCTTCCCGCCCGCTAGCATGCAAAGGGCGTCGAACTCCTCGGCGTCGTCGTGGTCGATGGCATGTTGAAATCTTGCGGCCAACACCGAGTTCTCGGCCTCCTCAGCGAAAGCGTAGGCCGAGAGCCCGGTCCGGCCCCCGTTCGGGCAGTTCCGATGCCAATGCCGCGCCTTGCCCTTCGCGCACACCTGATTTTGGCAGTACGGCACGGTTGCCCCGGTGTCGCGATGGAATGCCACCTTCTTGGAGATGGACTGCGACCAATTCCCCCCCTTGGGGAGGGGCGAGGCCGCGAAACGCGTCTTAATGCGGCGGTCCGGCTTGTCCGCGCGAGGAGTAAATCCCCGCGGAGCCGGTCCGGACTCGGCGGTGTCGAGGAACGCGGCCAATTGTCGCTTCAAGTCGAGGACCATCGTCCTCAAGTCCGCGAGCTCACCGGGTCCACCGGAGTCATCGGCGGCCCCCTCCATGAAATGCGTGCCGTGGGAGTAGCGGTGTGCGGACGCCGTGGCGGTGCCCGCCCGCACGTGCTCGGAGTAGCATTCACGCACCCATTGTTGAATCGTGAGGAGGTCGTGAGCGGCCCGTTGATCGTGGAGGAGCAACCGTGACACCACCGGTTGGTAGAAGACGGTGTCGAGGGACTTGATGAACAGCGCCTTCACGTCCTCATCGTGGAGTGTCGCCCGCGTCCTCGCAGCCTTCAGAGCGGCGTTGAAGTCGCTGATCTTGTCATGCGGGTCCACGCCCGCAGAGATGCGGATGCTCAACATGTCCGCTTGACCCTGAAAGGGGTCACCCGCCGGGATCATGCGGCGGGCAAACTCAAGCAGCACCCGCTTACCGTCATTCGGGAACGTGGAGTGCGAGGAGTCCATCCAGTCCGCTGCTGGCGACGCGGGGTCAACCATGAGCTCGAGCGTGGAGAACAATAAGGCGTTGGCCTCCACGCGGATGGGGAGGGTAGCATCGTCCAGTAGGAAAAGGGGTGTGAAACCAATGTCCTCCGTGACAAATGCTGTCTGCAGCGCAGAGACCATCCTGGCGAAGAGCGCGGACGCGTGGCACTCAGTCCCGGAAAATCGCCCGTTCTTGTCCTCGAATAACTTTTGGCGAACGGACTTGGAGACCTTCATGTCGAAGTGCTCCCGTTGAAGCGTACGCACCGAGGCCAGGAACGCAGCACCTGCTGAATTGGCAGCCGGCTGAGCTGCCGGCGGTGTGGCTGGAGTGTTGGCGTGTCTCGCAGCTGCTGAATCAAAAATCGTGGCTAGTGCGCGTCGGCGATTCGCCATGCTAGCGGTGGCTCGAGTAGAAGCAACCATCTTGAGAAGGACTGAAGGGGCGGAGTGAGGCAATAGAACGCGAGATGTGCGGCAGTTTCGGGCGGCCAAGAAACGCGTGGGTCGCCGATACGGCAGCCGCGAGAGATCAAATAATTCCGGGAAGTCGTGTGGTAGCGGCGGCCAATACGCAACGGTGTGGGATCCAACCAGAAAACGTAAACCAATCCAACGTTAAGACCCGCAGAAAATCGTTCTCCAACCGGTGCGGCGTGCCGTAAATCAACCCATAAAATTTAGGCCATACCCGTGACTGCCGGCACTCTCACGCGCGGAGCGCCTCACCCCATCCCAGGCGTCCGAGCTTAGCCACTCATGGTGGCAATCTCGCAGTGGCTAAATAAAGAGCAAGTGGGGCCAAACCTGGTAGATATATAGTTCGGCGGTAATATATATCTAAATGGCGAGATAAACCCTGAGTTAAGGGTTACGGAATCAGAACGGTAAAAGTCTCATAGATAAATCAGAGGCATACATAAATACTTAACTGGTGTTTCCCGTCTACTGATGACGGTCACCCAGCCTACCATAGGAAGTGACATGTGACAGTTTTGAGTGTCACAGTGTCAAATCCAGCAGCTCCACATCACACGAACCATACACCTCCGGGCAACGTGCCGTGTCGTGAAAGTGCCCAGGGCAGAGGGGTCACTCCTGTACGAAGGCCGAAGATGCAGAGTGAAAAGAAATGCACCTAGCACCCTGCGTCGGACGCGATTGAGACCAATTCCCGCCCCTTGGGAGCGGGGAGGCCGCGAAGCGATGCTTCCAACCCACCCGACGGTTACGGCCATGAAACTTACCGTCGGACCGACGGTTCTGTTCGTCGCGCCATTTCGACGGTGGAAATTTCACACCACGCCGCCCCCATGCCGACGGGGAAAATCATCCCGTGGCGGCGGTGTGTCGCGTGCAATCTCGCGCTCGTCATGACGGAGGGAGGCAATAAGAGTAGAGGCCTCACCCACCAAACGAGCAAACTCCTCGTGGAAGTCCGCGATGTCGCGCTGCTCTCCACCTGCGTACGCTAGACCGAGAGGCGTGTGCGTCGGGGCAGGCGCGTTCGCCTTGGGGCGGTTGGGAGGGCCATTAGGGTTCGCACACCACCAAACCTCGAGAACGTGCGTGTAGATCTCCTCGATGCCCACTTTCGCCAACTCAGTGTCCATGTGCCCGGAGGCACGCTGTGAGCCGATATGCGCCTATATGCGTATGTGTGTGTCATCGGGAGTAACGGGGCTCGCGCCCTTTACTGCGGGGAGGGCGCCCCGGGCTGGGGAGCGTCCTCCGGGACAAAATCCAGTCCAATGGCAGCCAATGCTTCTTCCACCATTGAACCGTCCCCTATTAACACAAGGGTGTCCTCCAGAAGACACTTGGCCCACTCCTTTGGACGCTGCGTCGCTTGCGGACAGTCGCGGGCATAATGGTCCATGCCTTTGCACAGACGGCAACCTTCCTACTCAGGTGACCCGAGGCGTTGCCCCGTGGGCGTCGGAGTGCCGGCGGACGTCGCCATGGCCAACAACTCCTCAGTGACATCCACGTGGGCTAGCAGCTGGATCGAGCGACTCGTTTTATCCTGGCTTTGCCGCAACTCCTGCTCTGCCTCTATGGCCCAGGTCAGGAGTTTATGGCGGTCTTTACGGATTGTCCTGCTCAAAGTTATTAGGACCGAAGAGTTTTGCCTCTCGGCTATAAGGAAAACTCTTCTCCTTACCTCCGGTATCAACCCGGTAAAGAATATGTCCAGCAGCTCCTCCTCTGGTACAGGAGTGGTGAGCTCATGGGCAGCCAGCATACTCACGATGCCATGCGCGAGGTGCACTCCATCCCAGAATTCGCGGACCGTGCGGGACTGCCTATCCTGACTCTGACGTACGCGACACAGGAACGGACCGATTGACGCCATCTCCCCTCTGTCGGGCATTACCAGCCGCGCCAAGGGAACCACTATCACGTCCAGGGTGAGGTTCTTATTGTCCCGGGCCTCCTTCAACACAGAAGAAAGCTCGCGGTACTCGGAACTCAGGGAGCCGAAGCAGTGCCTGGCCACTTCTGATAGCAGGGAGTGGTCTGACAACACCGGCTCCTCACTCCCGCCCACAGGCGTGCCCAAGCGCACCATCTCCATGGCATAGCGTACCGGCTCCAACTCCCGAACTTCCCTGACCTGCCGGACAAACCGAAGGAGCCGACCAAAAACGTGGGACGACCCCTCCACCTCTTCGTGGTACTTGTCCACCGCCTTTTCCATCGCCTTAAGGGCTTCCTTGAGGGCGTGCTGCTCGTCCTTTCGGCTCAAAGAGCGTTCCCGGACGGAGCGAAGGGAGGACTCGGTACGGAAGGTGTAGTGGCTGTCGCCATCCCCGTCCTCACCCGGATCATCGCCAGGACCCCCCGGGTCTCCTGGCCCTCCAGAACCAACACCTCCCGGACCTCCAGGCCCCTCAGGACCAATACCTCCCGAGCCTCCAGGCCCTCCACGACTATCGACACCGTCCCCTTCGGGCTCCCTCGGGGACTCGTCTGGCTCAGAGTGCTCAGGCCGAGGACCATCCCCCCCGTTTCCTGGTGTGTCCGCCGCAACAGCAGGCTGAGGCGGTGACACCACCGGAAAGTCGTCGAAAGCACCGGGCCACACGTCCGCAGAGCAAAACCCACACACCGGCAGGTACACAGTCCTCAAGTGCGCCTCCGCACGTCTCTTAGTACCCACTTGACACGACCACATCTGTACCGGACTCTCCGTGCCCCCGCACCCACAGCGAGCACAATTCTCGTCAACGGACGCCAAGGTCGCCGTGAGAGTGTGCACCACCTGGGACCCGAGGACCCTGTCATTATCCGCGACCCTTGCCTTCAGGCAGGGAACATTGCTTACCCTGACGGGCCGGCCCGGGGCCGCTTGACGCCGCTCCGGGCCGCTCGCGGGCCGATGATGTGCCCACTTGCGGGCCGTCCATAATTTTGCACCGGCCATGTTTCGGCCAAAGAAAACAAGTACTTTCGATACTATTTTAACAATTCGCCATACTTAAATCCAAAATTTCGCGATTTTAGTGTTCGGCCGATTTGGCCGATGGCTGGCCTATGATATTATCGCATCCGGGCCGATGGAGAAAAATAAAGCAATGTACTCTGCCTTCAGGCACTTCCTGATCTGACTGGTAGGGGGCCCTAACCCAGCCACTTGACCAAGGGAGCGATACCTACGGGCAGCGTCGTAAAACAAAAACTGTTCCTCGACCCCCCTCCTTGCCATACGCGACCACGTTTTCACGGATGGCAGCGCAGACCTTCACTGGGAGGGAGACAAAGTCCCATGTGTGCGGCGGTTGCACTTGCACGCCCGCGTACGGCCCCTCCAGCGGACTGCGAACGCCCCGGTTCTCGACGTCACAGGTGACGACGGAGGCCGGTTCCACCAGCTCATGTCCCTCTCGGGAGATGGGTGTTTCCTGAACCGGACCTGCTACTGTCGCTGCGGGCCCTCGAGCGTCTGACTCTGTGGGCCCTAAGGGCGAAGCCTGAACCAAGGTGAGCTTCTGGACTTGCGACTCTATGACCGCCTGCAGCCTTTACTCTAACTGGGCCTCAGCCGACCTCCGATCTGCTGCCCGCCGCTCGTCAGCAGCTATCTGCTGAGCGACACTCTCGTCGACAGCCAACTGCCTGGCAGTCTCCCGAGCTTCTGCAGCTAGCCGATCCGCGGCCCAGCGCTCCTCGACAGCGCGATGCTCGGAGATCCTGTGCTCCTCGGCAGCCTTCTGGCTCTCCTGAAGTTGCTGAGACAGCTTCTCCATGAGAGCTTCGGCGGCTGCCTCCCGAGCTCGAGACTCTCTCTGCAAGGCTTCCTTCAGCTCTTGCAGGTCCTGACTGTTCCTGCTCCCGGTAGACCCCGGGGATGACGACGTGTTTGAGCTGTCATCTGAGGAAGCCGGACCAGGGCGCGGGGCCGAGGGTGCTCGACCGGGCTTCCTGCTGCGAGACACTGTGCGACTGTGACCGCTCGGTCTGGACACCTGGTTCCTGGGCTTTGGGGGTCCCACGGTTTGCTCCTCTTCCGATGAGGACGAGAGGGGAGCAAACCGGTTCGCCCAGCTCCCACCGGAGGCTGCAGAACTCGGAGGTGCCTTACCTGATTTCCCAAGGCCCTTATATGACTTCCGGGTGCTGCCGCTAACCCTGACGGCAGTCACGACTGCTCTCCTTACCTCCTGGAGGCTCATTCCTCGTCTCACTATCTCCCCTGGTCTGCGGACGTTGATGGCAAAGGCGGAGAACTTGCACCTCTCCAGGGAGTTGTGAGGGTCCTAGCGCATTTGCTGCATCAATTCCTTGGACTCGGAGACTGACTTCTGATGGACCTCCAGACGATATGTGCCTTCGGTGGAAAGTCCATGGTCATCGAACTGGAACCACATCACTCCTGACAGTGGGTGGTCTTTCCCTAGGCGTTTCAGCAGGCAGCGGAAAACAAAGAGGGAACCGCCCAAATAGAACCCTGGGATAACAGGACTATGTACACGCTCACGGCCAATGCCCGAGACGGAGAATCAATGCGGCCCCTGCAAGGAGACGGTGCAGTGGAGAAATACGTGGCAGAAAGGATTGACCTGAAAACGACACAGCACAGATCGGTGAGGAAGTGGCTTCAACCCCCGAGCGACCCGTGGGGCGAATTGGGGGCACCCGGCAGAGGAACTCGAGAAAGGGCCACCTCGGCCAGAGGCCCTGAAACGGTGGACCCCACGACAGACACTCCCGAGTCTGCCCAAGGCCTCGACCAACGCCACCAGGGCGCAGAAGTAAGAACGCCAGGGGAGGCCCTCCGGGAACAGATGCTCCTGGGAGGACCACAGCACGCTCACTGGGACCAGGGCGGCCCGCCGGAGCAATGGGAGCCGGACAACCAGGAATATGAGAACCCGCAGTGTACTAGGGTACATCACGAGTCAGTACGAGAGACAGGCGTGTCAGAATGACGAGTGACAGAAACGATGACAGTCACCAACCGGAAATGATGACAGTCACCAGCATGACTGAATGACACAGGCGACTGGAAGAATTGACAAAGGTGACCGACAGAAGTGACTGACTCAAATGTGACATTTGAATATCTGCACCTACAGCAGATCAGACTTGAGAGAATTGGTGGGAAACCATTTAGGATTCGACCAGTCGAACATAACTGGAGGGAATCGAGGAGGACCTCAGTTATACAGTCACATCAGCAGATCTGTGAGTATTCAAATGAGAGACTTGGGAGGTGACAGTCAGAAACATTCAAGTACCTATGACAGATCCCAGCTGATTGGTTGTTGCAGTCAGCAAATGACTGAACACATGAAGTGGCATGGTAAGGACGAGTTACCTTAAGTAGAGAGCTGTGCAAGCTCTCGGGGTGGAGTTTAAATTTGTCGTACATTGCAGCCACCTCTGTGGCTGTTAAGCAACTTGACCAAAAGAGTAATTAAAAAAGATCCGTATCCGATATTATCCATGTACTGTCTGTACATCCTATGATCATGGCATCATATTACCTGTAAGTTTTTGCTTACATACCTGTGAGACTGGTTCAGTCCTCACAACCGAACAACTGGTATCAGCGTGGTCGTGGTTCACGACTTCCGTTGGTATTAGCGTTCAACAACTCTGTACCAACATAAATTTTAGCTTGAATGTTCCGCCTTTGGGCGAAGAAATCGTGTCGAACAATTGGACACGTTCGTTAAAGACCTGTGCCGATAATAGAGCTCTGTGCCGATGATATCGTCACGCGAGTTTGGGAGCGACTCCACCATCGGACCATCGGCAGCGTTTGCATCGGCGACAGGTTTATTGTCATCACCCATGCGCGGCGTTCCATCGGCAAGTTACTACGGCGGGTTCGTACCATCGTTATATGTTGTGGGTGCTGGACATGTCGTACATGCCGCTCAGTACTCAGCGGGGTCGTACGTGCCAAATGCCGGTTTCTTGGCGCAGCAGCAACAGCAATTGTTGTCCCTGCAACTGCAGAATTTGCAAAATCTGCGAAAGCTGAATCATCAACACCAGCTGCCGGCGCACGCGTATCATCAACAACCACGGATGGTCGCATCGCTGTATCAAGGGTTGTCGCCGTATTGTCCGAATACCGGCTTGTTCGCTGGTACGGGTGTGCATTCCGGTGTGTCGTTACCGGTGTCACCAATGCAGCCGTGTATGTTGCATCCGCAGACCTTGAGCACTGGTGCATACGACCAGCAGCGCACGGTGGAGTTGGCTGCGTACACGCGGTGTTTGATCGCCAAGCATCGGCGCCAGCATCGGATCGCCAAACGACGTCAACAACGGTTACGACAGCAGTTGGCGCTGCCGATAAGTGGTAGTTGTTCTGAGATTTCGACGGCTCAGTGTGTGTCTTCGCCCGATGATCCAGCAGCAGCACGTATTTCCGCTCCGGATATCGCGGCGTCACCCAGAGGGGTGACGCTATTATCCGTAACTCCATCCGAGTTATTGGCTATGGATGACGATGCCTTCTGGGCTGCGGTGGATGCGGTTGAGGAGTCGCCGGACCCAGAGGAGGAGGATGACTTCTGGAGTTGCGATGCTGAGGTTGCTGCCGATGCTAACGTTGCTGGAGGAATGCAGCATTCCGCATGCTCATTGTCGTACGACACGTTAGCAACAACAGCTGCTGCTGATGATGATGATGATGTCGTCTGGGCTCGCATTGATGAGGACATTGCTTGCGCGGCGGTGGCGTCCGTAGCATTGCCTCTGGGAGGGCCTTCCGCCGTTGCTACACGGCTTGGTGTGCACGGCCGGTCGCTGCAAGACGACGCGCGACCTGAGCTGGGTGTGCGCTTGCAGCAGCCACAGGCGCCGATCTCGCCGCGCCTCGATCACCTTGAGGGAGGGGGAGAAGTGATGATCAGCAATGATCATGCAGAATCTTGGCTCTCGGAGATTACACCGGAGCTGCCTTGAGATGTTACGACAAAGATGATACTGTCATTGGAGAGTACGACTATCACAATAAAATCTTGAAGATGGATGGTAGATTACCTCATGAAGTGATACTAGATGACTTTCGAGGTAATAGGTACTGTGTGATATGGTTTAAGTCGTATGATCATCGAAAACCTGCGGTAGATCCAATATATGATACACCACATTATGTGTAAATACTTTTAAAACAAACCATATACCATAGACCACAACCCAAGCAAGTCATCAGTCGACGGTCTACGGTTCATGTAAAATATGTATTATATATTGCTTGTACCCTTTTGTGTATAGGGTATGGTTCATTCATTGAAATTTCTCCTGAACATGCTAGGATGGGAAGGCTTCTTAAATAAATCGATAAAGAGAAAGTCGAAAGGCTGTTGCAATGCCTTCTCATAAGCGGAATAAAACACTTCCGGTGGCACTTCTCCTGCGACCTCTGTTGCGATTTGTTCTAATTGCTTTTGATTCTTACTTTTCATCAATAAGATATGTGTGAGATTTGACCTTATTGAACGTTGCAACCCATGGCCATTTTGTGTTCCGTGCTCGAACTGCCCATGCTCTGTGTCATGTGCCCTATGTTCTATGCTCGAACTATCCAAGCTGTGTGCTCCCTGTTCTGTGCTCTGTGCTCGGACTGCTTATGCTCCGTGCTCTGTGCCCTGTGCTCGAGCTTGTTCTCAGCCAGTTCCACCAAGGTCTCCACACCCCTTGGAGCTGTGATGCGACCTTCTGCTACGAGTCCAGCAGCTAGCTTACGGAAAGCTGCTCCCAGACTCTTGATCACGGAGGCCATGAGCTGCACCTTCCTCTGCATCTCGTCCGCCGCAGGCGCCATGGGCACCTGTGCGTCTGCCTCGTACTCCTCGGGTGTCTTCACTGGGAAGCCCCTCATGCGCTGGGTACTTCCTAGGGCTACTGCTGGAGCCGCCGTGAGTTCAGACTCCGCATTCTTGCACAGCGTCTCGGGGAGTGCCCCCAGACCCAAGGTGTTGAGGGCGCTCGCGAGCTCCTCTTCGCCCATCTCCTCGGCCATAGCTGAGAGTAGCTCGGTTGGAGGGCCAGACGACACTCCTACCCCTGCGCTGCCATGGTGGTGCGCGCGTGCATCGACGGTGTGAGTCTCCCTCTCCGCGACGTGCGCTGCGACTGGTTCCTCGTCGGAGCCCTCATCCTCGGACAGCACCTGCGACTTCACGCTGCCCGCACGACTGGCAGTCTTCCTAGCAGCCACCATGCCCTGGTACTCTGCTTTCAACGCCTCGGGATTGCCAGTGGTGCTCTTCTGCTTGTCCTCCGGTAACTGTTTGGCTCTGTACTTGTCCTTCTCGTCGTTGGACAGCTGCTGCCAGTCCGTCACCAGGATGCCCCAGTCAGAGTTCTTGAAGCGGTTCTTCAGATTATACATGCGCAGGGCGGCGTTCTCCGCGTCCCACCACTTGCTGGAACCAAGCCTGCTTTCGTGGAATCCAGCAGGCATCTTGACGTGTTTATAACCACTCCTGCACTGCTCGGGATCGGACTCATGCCAGCCCCCTCCAAAGCAGCGCAAGCACTTGGGCTTGTCGTTCGTACGCACGCCCTCTGCTGGCGGTGGCGTCTTGTTGTAGGAGGTCTTCTTAGCTCTTTCGGCCACATTCACCTCCTTCTTCATCTTCTTAGAAGGTGGTGTATCTACCTTCTTGCTGTTCTCCGGTTCGCCTGACTGCGCCACCTCAGAGGACTCAATCTTCTTAATCGAGTTCTTTATGGCCTTGAGGTCAAGGCCATGCTGTCGCGCCTCCCAGGTGGAGTACTGGCAGCCACATCGTCTGGTGATCTCCTGGAGGAAGGTGAGGATCCAAGACTCTGCGTCGCCCTTGAGCTTGTCTTGAACCTCGACGATGGCCTCCAGGTCCTTCCAGGTCACCCGATTGGGTGGCGGGAACTGTGCCCTCAGTTGCTCCTTCACTCGCGTCTGGAAGACCTTGATGCGCAGGTTGTCCACGCAGTCCTCGATGAAGGTACGCAGCTCTTCATCGCTCAACACCTTCCCAGTGTTGAGCTGCATTTCCCTGCGTTGGCACATCTTCATGTAGGTCAGCCCATCCTGCCCCACCTCCTGTGGCTTCTGTGTCAACAGATCCACTTTCTCTTGAGTCCCTTTCATCATGAACTTCTTGTCAAGGGCAGCGATGAAGCCCCTGAGCGCGTAGAAGTACTGGGTATCACGGGTGCCATCACGTCCCGTCAAGCCTTTCAGGGAGGTTCCATCAGTCAGATATTCGTCGGAAACCTCCCCTTGGGCGTCTTGGTTCGTCACTGGCCTCGCTATCACCCACGTGGTGCCAGTGTTCATCTCATTGAAAGGGGGCCTAGCGCACGGAATGGTACCCTCGAGTGGGCCATGCTCGCTAGTGTCCTTAAGGACTCGGTCCATGTTGGAGGCCACTACCCCCCCTCTTTCATAGTTCTCGCGCCACCAGCTGAGAGCTTGTGAGTTCTCTCCAGCCAGACACGCAGGGACGATGTCCCACAGATATTCAAAGTCAGGGGGAGTCTCTCTCAGGGTCTTCATCTGTGCTTCGGTGAGAGTGCCAGCCCCGGACCTGAGCCTCTTCCTGACGTTGGCGTTGTGCTGCCGTACGAAATTCTCGCACATGTCGGCGAACTCCCTCAGGAACTTGGGCCGATCTTCTTCCTTGGTGCCCGTGTACAGTAGTTGGGCAGCGTACCAAGGTTGACGCGAGCGAAGTCAGTGTACTCCATGTCTTCCTCAAAGATTACTAACGGCTCCTGGGCCTGGGTTTGCAGTTGTGCTGGTGCTTGTGCCTCAGGCTGTACTAGTGCTTGAGCCTCAGGCTGGCCACCGGCAGCCCCTTCCTCTCCTTCCAGCTCTGTAAAGTGCTGGCTCACTCGTATCGCTCTCTGGGCACGCCTCTCTGCCCTTTGCTGATCCTGACGGTCAGTCTTTGATTCCGTTGCTACCTTTCTGGTGGAGAAGAGATACTGGTGTGAAGGCTCTTTTCACTCCACACTTCCCAGCTTACCAGTACGGATGAATCCGTCCCTGGCCTCACCTTTCAGTGCTTTGCTCTAAGTAGCAACCACTGCCAGGATAATCTCGTCCACGACTGGTGAGCAAGGTTCCATCTGTGACCCGGTCTTATATTGGCTCTCCCAGATGTCCAGCAAGGTTGCCTCTGCCCTCAGTGTCTCTGGGCCACGCAGTAAGTCAGCAGAACGCCAGCATGAGTCAAGTGACCACAAAGAATGCTGTCGTGATGGTGTCCACTGACAGTCCTGTTTCGCTCCACGCCTTCAGGCGTACCAGTACGGATGAATCCGTCCCTGGCTTTACCGTCTGGTGCTTTGCTCCAGCAGGATGTCACTTCCCGAAATAGCCCAGTACATAATTCTCAACGCTGCAATCGTGTTTGCAAAATTAGCAACTGGTTCTGCTGTGATCGCTGTCGCTGTACTTTGCAAGACTGGTGAACTTCGAGTGTCGCAACAGCCCGTTTCACTCAACCTCTTCCAAGGCTTACCAGTACGGATAAATCCGTCCCTGGCATCACCATTCAGAGGTCTCGTTCTTCAGGACTGCTGTTGAACTCTCAGCATTACAGACGACATGTCTGTAATAAGGCACATTTTTGTTTTGAAAAAGACTGTTAATTACAGTTCTGACGCAGTCGCACAAGGACAAGTCCACAAATGTATATCTTTGCAAGCAGAAGAATACTGTATCTTACAAATTATCTCATAACACTGCTGTTTTCGCGGTCTTAAGCGAGTCCTGGCTATTTTCGGAATCACTGTTACGAAGGCAAAACAAAAATGAGCGTCTGGCTCACCCTGCTACGCCGCCCTACATATTCTCGCTATCTCCAAATAAGTGTAACACCCATCCGTATTTCCGTATCTCGTCACTGTCATAACTCCTCGCGCGTATCGTACTGCGCGTGTCATACGTTCGTCACAGAGACTGCTACAGCAAGTGTCACAACCCGGCTGAGGTACACGATAAGCCGTGGTTTGTGACAAACATGGATTCTTCCGCTGTCTCCCAAAAACCAAAAGAGATGGTTCGACAAAGATTTTAAACTTGTTTTCAGATTCCCGCATAACACTATTCCATTTATCCCACATGGATATTGGACGGGTGATGACCCCTACGTTCTCCCAGGTGGTGGATGCTATAAGGATGACTTTTCGGATGTTGTTATCATAGCTATAGACAGTGCACCCAATGATACTCAACCAGTCTTTGACTGGAGGCCTACACAGAAAAAGATTGCCAGATGGTTCCTCAACGTTCTTCCTAAGTCCAGAGTCACGAAGAAGAGGCTAGAATACACAGGAGTCAGCTCTGATATTTGGGATGAAGTTCTGAACGAAAGAGACGAAGTACTTCCTTCTTCGCTTTGCCCATGGCCCACTCAAGACCCTCCTTATCATCAGAGTGATATTGAGCCTTAATATGGTGGTCACCACGACACGACAATCACCAACGCAAATTCCAAGCCCTTCATAAACACCGTTAAATGGCCCAAAGTTCTCACACTCATGGGATACCTCCCTCCTCTTTTTGGTACTGTCCTCAACACGATAGGAGTTCCCCGTGGCAAGATTAAACCTCTTCTTAAAAAACTATCAAGAATTTGTAGGCAACACACCAAAAATAGGCGAGACGTGTTTCTGTTAAACACCACCACCACCTTAAACACTGACCCGCATACAGTTGACATCTCGAGCAGTGAAGCCATGACAGAAACAGAAGCTGTGCAACAATCAAACGACTTTCTTCAAACCCTCCTGCAATAATGCTGGACTTCGGGTTTAGGCTTAGTTATTATGGGCTCTGACTAGCCCCTAGCCTGACCCTGCTTCCGTCTCGTGTCCGTGACATCCTAGCACTGTACTGTACAGTAGTACAGTACAGTAGTACAGACTTGTTTCACTGTCTGGGTTTCCGAGAGCATAAAGCCTCGGCCAGACACTAGTTATGTGTTTATCTGTTTGATATTCAGCGAGCTTAGCCGGACAGTAGGATTTGTCTTTCTCGCAGCTTCTCCATCTTCTAGAGTTTTTTATTGCCTAGCACTTAGCTTTTTCTCTAGATGTCACCCTGCTGAAAAGTGGGCTGAGCCCCTTTGTGGGCGCGCTATAGCAGAGGGAGTAGCCCCTGGTGTTTTCACTAGCCTGCTTTGCAGGGATACCGCACTCTCAGGACTTTGTCCCCTTTGCTAGCGTAAATGTTTTATTATTATTATTACTAGCCAATCACTACGTATATTTTTTAATGATCGATCGATTTCGATAGGTACACGCCGGGTATCGATCAATTTCGATAGGTGCACAATTCCTATCGATAAATAACAATATATCGGTTAATCGATACTATCGCAACTATCGAATATCGATACCTACCCTTGCTGAAATTCCATTTCTTCCTCTGGCACCTGTTGCACCTGCTGCAATTCTTCCGGCCATGTGTCCCCCCTAGTTTCTTCTTCCACTTCCGGTTTACAGTAATCACTCAGTAACGATAAGGAATTCCTATGCTAAGGAACCAGCCAGCCTTTCACGGGGGGGGGGGGGTACCCAAGTTGAGAAGAAAAGCTGGCTGGACTTTTTTTGTTATGGAATCACCCTGAAATAAGAAATATGATGTTGGCTGCCTATCTTAAGGGGCATTTCATACATTCCATATATATTAAGAAATCTAGGCTGGAAATGTTACCGCGGGCTCTGGGAGGGCTGCATTCTTGCCACGAGCGTTGGACTTGACGGCACTAACAAGAATGATAGCCTTCAATTCTAAATAGTCTGATTCCGATATAATATCATCGGCTAAGTCCTGCTTTAATTCTTTCAATTGTGCACGACTCTCAGGGTCCATTTTCTAGGTTTTGAAAATTTTAAGAAATGTGGCTGGCTATGTACGGATGGCACGTGGATGGCTATGGAATGTGCTCGCTGGCTTAAAAGATCGCGGTCACTATTCTCAACAGATTCCATAGGACAGCTGCTGGCCGGGTACCCAAGTTGATGAGAAAATTTGGCTGACCTGGAATTTACGGTTTTCTTATAGGTGGGTGATTACCGTATTTGGTTCCCCGTTTCTTCGCGCATGCGGTTCGGCTTCCATTCTCGCAATGCGTTGCCTTTTGGTTTCCCATTCCTCCGGCCCGGTCTCTAGCTTCCTTTTCAGTCTTTGTATGAAATGATGTTTGTTTCTCCCGTCATCTTTGCCTCCCGTACTTTCTTCGTCACATGGCGTAAATAATAATATCGCTTGGTGACCTTCCAGTTGTCTTTCCGTGGACGGGGGATCTATATTTTTTCCAAACCGTGACGCGGAACACCCTGACCCTCATACAGTACCGAATGCGGGCCCTACGGGTAGAGCTCTAGTAGCTAGTTCACTCGAACTGGTGCTGGTGTAGATAAGTTCATCGAATTCAAGTGACATGACACTGTCTCAGAGCTAGAGCCCCTATCGTATGTTCATCGAGCCACAGCCGTATCATATCATACATACGATAGAGCTCTACGATAGGATGGCCACTCATCGACCGTTCCTCCCGACGAGCTGCAAAACTCAAAATTCACAGATCAACAGAAGAGCATCTACAACAGTTGCAACAGGAGCGTCCAATTTTGAGTCCGCTCTGATGAGCGACAGCGGTAATGAAATTAAAGCTACTATGATGCAAGAGAAATTTGAAAGTGTTCAAGACACACCCGATTGTGACGCAGGTACATTTTCTTGCACTCCGGGGCTGAATTCCCAGTCGTGCAGGACTCGCGTGCTTTCTTTTTGTAACTGGCCTGATCACGAGCCAGTCGCCCAATTTCAATATCAGGAAGGCTATGCAGTGAGCGCCAGAGTGAAATTTTGTTGTGCTTAACGCGTAACTGCCGCGCCAACTGCGGTTCCCTGTGGCGTTCATTGGCAGGAACGTTGGCTCCTCTACTCTTAGTCTTCGCTCTCCTGGACAAGCGATCGGACCTTGTGAACTGCGCACTGGTGTGCAGAGAGTGGTATCGCCTGACTTGGCATCATGGCCTATGGCAGAGCCTGAGCTTACAAGGGGTGAGTCCTTTACTTGATGCAGCTATCCACTTCAAGTTTCTTCAGGAACTTATCCCACAGAATTGCGGGACTTCGCGTCTTTCGAGATCAAGACCGTCGCACGCAGTTGTGCAGATACAACACGGTGTTTACAGTATTTTCCAACGGCCGATGCATAGCATCGCCATATTTGACAACCTGAACGTGTTAATGTGCAAGGTCTCATGCAATCCGTTTGTATGTGTGCCAGGCAACAGAGGCCAACAAACGAATTCACCTTCTGTCAGCGCAGCCTCGCTTCCAGTCTGTCCAATCTGTGCGTGCCTTCTTTTCCATACTTTACATAGACCATACCACGTTGTATTCGATCCCCGAATTATGCCTTGCTAGTCTCTTTCTACTTTTCGTGGGGGTGGCAGTTTCCTCTGACTGACCATCTCCCCTTGATCCAACTATGTGTGTGTTTGCCTCGATAAAGAACAACTCGGGATTCCGGCCGTGTGCTGTATCCTTTCACTTGCAGATTAACTTGGAGTTCGCGCAAGATGTGAGCAACGATACCGTTATCAAGCTGGCAAGGTAACATTAAATTTCCACTCGTGAATTCAAGGGGCCAAGGTACTGCATGCTGGTCGATTATTGGCTGTTTTTGTGTCAGTCCACAACGACCTGATCTCGAAAGCCAGCAAGCCTGCTCACCAACAGCTCTGCACTTATTTGTTCTCCCTTGACCGCTGCTGAGCAGCCGGTGCTCTATGTTTTGAAAACTTTGAGACCTCAAATTCTTACGCACTACATATATGACGAGCCAGTCGGTGTTGACCTTCTTCTTCCAATCTAACTGCTATCTCAGCGAGTGCTTACTCGGTGTCCGTGCACGCAGCTTGTTGAAGTTGCGTAACGTCAACCTGAATGCGTGCCAGCAAGTAGGAGATGCTAGTGTGACTGTCCTTGCAGAGAAGTCGCCGGTGCGTCCCCAAAGCATTGTTTCCACTCAGGCTGCTGAGTCCTGCTCAGGACTTCCAAACTCTCATCCCGATGCATAAACTGCGCCCTGTGAACATGGTGCCTCCTTTTATTAGATTCTACTTCACAAAGCATCCTCAGTTCGAGAGGAACCACTGCAGTTCGCACAACAGCTCTTTTCCGAACTAGCGATAATAGTTATTTCAATACTAACGAGCCTGCAGTTATCACTTTGAGTTATCGATTCGAATGGACATGAATCTGCAACAGAACTTGGATACCCTCAGCCTGTACTGGAACCTCAAAGTTACCGACGCCACGCTCGCTGCTCTGCGCGACCACTGTCCGTTGCTAACGGATCTGAACCTGAGTGGGTGCAAGGTACTCGCTCTGCTCGCGTGCGCATGGCCGAGGAAACCATAATATTTTGCTGTCCAAACTCACTGATGAAGACCGCCTCGCGCGGCTGAGGTCACTTTCTGTTAATTCAAGTCGACCAAGGGCTGTAGGGAGGCACCGCGCACGCTTACTCAGGGGTGAGGGGGGGCGTCGCAGGCAATGACGACTGATGGTATCAAAGCTCTGGTCATGGGAGTGCGTAACCTGGTACACCTGAATCTCACACGGTAAGCTTCCTTCCACTGCCCGGCTAATCTGCTGCTACCCTTCTGCTATATTCCTAGACAGCCTATTTTCTGCCTGTTGCTCTCTTCGCTCGAAATAAACGCGTGTTTTAAATCTGGGGACATCCTGCGGGCTCGATGGGAGCCGGATGCGAGCTTTCTCCTCGTAGCACTGTCGTGCACATTGCTGACAAACGCTGTTCAGAATGCCTTAACGGCTTCTTTTGAGGCGCTTGGGTGCCCGAATAACGGAGCCCGACTGGCGTATGCTGCGCTACCGCCACGCAATAAGACTTCTGCTCGGACCGCAGCACGCCGAAGGTTGGGGATGAAGGCGTCGTGGAGGCGATCAAAGCGAACTCTAAACTGCAAACTCTCAACCTGTACGCTAATGCAAACCTGACCGACGTGACCTTTTCCTCCCTCGACTTGCTCCCTTCCCTTCGCGTCGTTGACCTATGTGGTGAGGCAACTGTCACCGACTTCCCACAAACTTCCGACCTGCAATCCTTCGTCATCCGTCAGATTTTGCACGCTTTTGTCGTCCGCCAGATATTGCACGTTTTCGTCGTCCGTCAGATTATGCACTTTCGCCAGGTTGTTCTGGACCAGGAGCTTCATGCACAGAAAGCACGTTCAAGTAACACTCAAGCACCAAAACTTTCATACACGGGAACGCACTGAAGAAGTGAAATCAACCTGCTTTTCACAGGTATGCAGCATATGACAGACCAAGGACTTCAAGCGCTGGCGGCGTGCACGAATCTCACATCGCTCAATCTGACTTGGTGCGACTTCTTTTCCCAAGGCCTTTAGAAGGGCAGCAGGCTTGATGAGCCGTGTGGCGGGAGCATCGGGGACGGGGTCAGCCAAGCCTCACGTCGTGAGTTGCCGCTGGTGCAGGTGCATCCGAGTGACAGATACAGGAGTCTGTGCGGTGGTGTCGAGTTGCCCGCACTTGGGACTCCTGAGCACACATGGTTTAAGAGGTGAGCACTGCTGCATGAACGAGATCACACTGGTATCAATAACTTGCAGCTGCGCTCTGCGTGCGACTTGCCACTCTTCCCGAGGCAAGCACCAGTGCGTTACCACGTACGGTGCAGCAGTCTTATGTGCTTTTACTCTCTTCCTGAGGGCCCTGAGTGACACGTGTTGTTTACAGGCGTACATCCTACCTTCCCTAACTGCACGAGCAAGTGTGCTGACAAGGAGCTAAGTTGCCCACTGATCGGCTTCCAGAGATGTAATTATTTGCTCTGGATTTGGACACATGCAGGGGTAACAGATGCTATGGTGGACGCTTTGGCCAACAACTGTGCAAGTGCGATGCACTCCATTGACGTGAGAGGTGAGAATAATATCGTACTGTCCTATACTGGCTACCTGTCTCTGTTTGTGGCTCCGCTTCCCCACGGCTGTCGGGCTGCATTCACAATAAAGTGAAGCCGAGCAGTCGAGCAAAGCGAAGCAAGCCCAAATTAACTCACGCAGCGTCGCACTTTTGACACTGCGTTCCCTGTGCCTGCTGAACCTGTGGGTGTATCAACACTGCACTTTAGATATAATACCATGCTGTGTGAAGGTGTATGTGCTTTGGGGGTTTGGAGCAACAGGATGCCTTGGTGTAGAGGTAAAGTACTTTTTCAACTTCCTGCTCTTCAATCTGCTATAACATGACTTGGAGTGCTATGCCTTAAGAATTTGCTTTGAGATCTTATATGACAGTTCCAGGAGGACACTTGATCTTTGATGATACAGATATCAACCATACCTCCTTCATGGCCATAGACACGGTGTTGTTTATTCCTTTGGGGTGTTGTGCAGGGACGTGCACCTTCAGAGTTGTTAAAGAAGCTGCCCAATCTGACCTGCTTTGAAGTTCACAGCTGAGTTCTTGTTGGTGCTTTTTAACCTGTTGAATCATAATTTGTTTCGAGAGTGAGGCAGTGGTCGGTGCAACTACGAAGTTCACTGTCTTAGGGAGAGACGTCTATGTCACAGCATATCCAAAAATTGGCACCCAGCAGTTTTGGACTAGAAGAATGCATACACCGCAGTCGATGCATGTCTCTGACGATCTCATCGAGGCACTTGGCCGAACATATTGGATGCTGCATTAGGAGAGTTTCTTTGTTGCAGAGCTTATTGAAAGAAGTTTGATGTATTTTCACTGCCATAAATCGATACTCAAGCTTTGATAATGTATTATTTTGAAGAAAGGAAAGGAAATTTTACAATGGAGAGATGTATTCCGTGTGCATTAACTATTTGAATTTTCTGTGCAGAAAATTGCAAGTGAGATGGGTATCGTACATCCGGAACGTTTTTGAGATGTTAAGCATACAGATTTCTTTGCAAAAGTCTGAGATATGGAATTTAGGGGTGGGGAACTGCTCTGTGTGCATTCATTTAAGGAGGGTTCCTTGGATCTTTTGTTTAAAGATATGTTTCAATGCGAACGGACCCAGCTGGTAAGTATACACCAGTCGATTTTGGCATGTCCCTGCCTGTACCGTAATTATTGGCCTATCCAAGCGCTCCTGTACCAATTGCACTGGTGTATAGGCCTGCCTATACCTACGGGCATGCCATCCTCGCATCTACTCCATATAATAATTGTACCATTTACGACACAAATGTGAGTGCTGCATGATATATCTACGTTGTGCATGCAATCGGAAGAAACGACCGTTTTTTCCTTATATTCGTGGAAAGCGGCACACGTGCAGGTGATTGGCTGGACCCCTCGGTAGCCGGGCATGACTCCGGCGATGCGGATGAATGTAAATTGAACGAGGATACTAGGTTGCACGATTGAATGAAGAGCAACAAGCCGGAATATATCTTAAAGGCAGGAAGTCATCACCAAGACTTAAATGAGAATTAGGACAGCGGGTCCGCTTGCAAATTGTATAAGAAATAAAGCTAGTTTGCCCTTGGGTTACAGATTTTTTGTTCAGTTCAGAGCGATGGTGCTGCCCCGATCGGATCAGATCACCACTCATCATATATCAATCATTATCTGCCACCTATATAGCACTGCAGAGCAACTAGACGCAAGACTGGATTCAAGGAACAGGGCGGAGCTCGAATTTGACATCATATGCACGACACGCCCCCTCGAATTCACGATATCGTCTGCATCGTATGACGCGTGCCACTTTTTTTCTCTCCATCGGTTTGATGCCTCCGTGCCCCCTTCAAGATCCGTTGAGGCATTCTCAAACCGGCTTATTCGTGCTGCGTCTTTGGCTACTCGGGAGCTCGTGCACCAAGGCCCGATCTGGATCAGTGTGATTAATCGAAATCATCGTTATCAATCGATTAGTTCAAATGAGTTATCACACGTATAATTGTCAATCGATTACCAATATATAATTATGGGTTAATTGTAGTATGCGCGTAGGCAAATGGCATATATGGTAGTATGCGCATAGGCAAATGATTTGATATGGTAGTATGCGCGCAGGCAAATGACTTAAATGTAGTCTGCGCGTAGGCAAATAATATTGATACGCAATAATGTGTAGGCAGATCGTGAACAAGCTTGGATAGTGCAGCAAGTGTTGTCTACCATACACAATACAAGTTTGCACGTTAATTCTTCAGTGTCTTAAGAATACAGTAACATGTTTCTTGCGCACGCAGGATCCGTTCAGATTTTATGAGTCTGGACCCGGCGCGTCAGAGGGGGTGATTGGGCATGCGTCGAGTCAGCGGCTCGACGCATGCCTAGCAAAGAAGCACAATAAACAGCACGAGCATATTGCACATATTGAATATGCATACTGGAGATATCATGAGCATCTTACAGTGCACTGTCACCTCTCGCGGAAACGCGGATGTCAACCGCGTCCACGTTTCCGCTAGGGTTTCTCCGCGTTTGTAGTCTGTAACACGCAATATGGATGCGTGTAGACGATCTCTAGCTTACATTGCTTGAGCATCCGTATTCATGTTTGATGAAAGCATAGATACATACATATAGGGTAAGATGAATTTTTCACTGAATGATTTGCAGAAGACAAAGAGTCAAGTCCATATTCAGGAACACGGATCCAGTTGTGCTACACCCTTCTCCCAATGCTATCGTCAATATTTCTCAACCCCTAAAAATGTTCAAATTGGAGTGCAACAGATTCTTTGTGGTTTCAGACTTTCAGAATCCGTGATTCCTGCTGCGGTAGAGCCTATAATGACACATGTAGCTCCGTGACACAAACATGATGTACAAGTAGCCACGAAGCGACACGCCTGTTCGGCTCTGTTCATTTTGCTCTTGCAACAGGAATAACTTCACGGGTACCTGTGGTACTCTGTGAGGCACACTGCAAATCAGATTTTGTCAAATTTCTTCGAACCGAGTTTGTGAGCTTGCACGACGAGCATGTGTGACTTTTTGATCGAGGTTCCCTACTTGCAAAAGCATTTCATTCCGTATTATCAACAACCTTGGTAGCCGATGAGAGCGCCGTGTTGACGACTATGACCACCATGATGGCGGAAGGTTGAAGACGGAAAACCGCCTTGATATTAGTAGTGTGCCGCGCTATGTGGGGCGCCCGCAATGTGATCTCAGCGAAGCCCTTAAGCCATTTTAGAAGTGTTGTAGTGTTGTAACGTATATGTTCGCGAGGACGTTTCCCACGTGAAGGGGGGGGGGAGGGGGGTTGTGCTAGGACAACATGCACTGCTATGCGCGGATATTAATGCGTTAGCGCTAGAGACCCCGCCTGTCGAGGAAAGGACCCCCCCTTAGTGGGAGTACACAGTACTAGTATACTGTGTAATAAGGTGTCATTCTGAATACTGACACCTCATACTGCATGATACGTAATGTAGTAGAAGCCGCATCTGATAGGTTATATAATGGGACTTGGGCATGCTGACTAGGATTAACTCGGGGAGTTTAGTGAATAAGTAATGGCGAAGGCCAAAGAAACAGTTGAGTTTTCTAGAGTAAATACTGCAATGACAGATGGTGTAAAAATACCCTAATTCTTACTGGAAGTACTGTATATGTTGTAATTCTGAACATAGATCCTAAGAGAGACATAGCTCACTATGACCTTATAAAGCATGATATAGACTAACCTTGCGTTATATGTGCCCCAAGTAGTTACAATGACTGTTAAGTGAGGAGGGTTACAGCTGCCTCCCACGGTTCGGGTTGAGCGACGCGCCGATGGTGTTCTGCAAGTTCGTGCGGTTGATGGTGGAGGCCCTTCGTTCTCCGCAAGCAGCAGAAGATCGCAGGGAGATCGTGAAGCTACGGGACGGTTCCGTAGTACGACAGCGATGGTCAGTACGTCGCAGAGGAGGAGGCGCTGGTGGGGACGCGCACCGTCACAGCGGGATGGTCGATTGGCGCTCGTGGGGACGACTGCCGTACATGGACGATTGTTGGATGCTAGTCGACTCTCAGCGAGAAGGCTTTCTACGACGAGAAAAAGTCCAACTCGTGCTTCATCGTCTCGTTTTACAGTGGAACGAGAAGAAGGGGTAATGAGCAGGGCTAGTTCAAGTGGTAGAGCGCCTCGGTTTGGAGGTGGACTTGAAGCTGGGTCAATTTCGTGTGACCGAACGACGGGTACCCAAAATCCACGTCAAGGCGAAGGAGATTCGGTGCGACGCAGCGAGGAGTCGGCGGTGAATTGCTGCAAGGAGACTGGCAACTTTCACGGGACTCTGTCAATCGGTGTACCTCGCCGTGCGAGCGGCGCGACTCTACCTGCTCTACTTCGTGCTGGCTTCGGAGCTCTACTTCCTGCTGGCGGAGAAGCGCAGCTGGGGAGCCAAGTTGAAGATTTCTCGTGCAGCTCGAGTGGACTTAGCATGGTGGGCCAGTCTGCCTGTGACGAAGCGACACCCGTGTTCAGCTCTATTCCTTTTGCTCCTCCCACCGCTCCCGACCCAGGGACTCTGTTTCCTTTTGGTGACTGGCACAGACAGTCTGGACATTCATCAAATTCCATTATCAAATTATAGTTTAGAAAGCATTCAAAATGCACTTTATTCATTTTAAACACTTTACAAAATCATTTTAATGAAATGTATTGCATTGCCTGCCTTTGGCAAATGAGGATTCGAGCAAAAGAGAAATATTGCTATTAAAGTCTGTTATATCCCTTCTGTTGCAGATGTTTTCAGTTAGAAGGTGTTTGGGTCCAACCTTGCACAGTTCACTTGCCAGCACCAATGTGGGGCTTTGACGGATCTTGCATACAGCAGGTCCTACCAAAGCAGGTTACTAATAACGTATGTCCTAGGAATCCAAACAGCATGTATAACGGTTTACAGAGAAGCATTCTAAAAAACATTCAGATGAACAAGGATCTAAGCTGTCAAGCCGTGGTCTTCTCTGTAGGCCCACTGCCTCGAGACGGAAGGTGTTTTTTACTCCACCCAGCCAATTAGTCACACCCCACCTGGAACGCCCCACACATACTAGAGCAACAGAACGAATATGCTCGACTGGCAAATTGGAACGTTGACTCTCTCAACGAAAGATGACTTCAGAGCGGCTTGCGGAGTCCTATTTTCTGATGCTCCAAGTTGAACTCATCCACGGAGTCACCAACGGCTTTCCTCCCGACTTGCGCCCTGCAACAAACCACCTTTCACATAAGTCTCAAGGGTGAGAGGTCAGGTGAAGCAGATGAAGATTAATGCTCCTCTGCTATTGGCTACGAGCCCCCTGCACTGTCTCTCTGTCTACTCTGTCGAAGCCTAGGCAGGCTCCCAGTTGTAACTTCTTCGAGAAGGAAAAAACCGTATGTATGGTGAGTATATAGGGGA
This sequence comes from Cymbomonas tetramitiformis, assembly GCA_001247695.2. Taxonomy (NCBI): domain Eukaryota; kingdom Viridiplantae; phylum Chlorophyta; class Pyramimonadophyceae; order Pyramimonadales; family Pyramimonadaceae; genus Cymbomonas; species Cymbomonas tetramitiformis. The sequence goes on along the minus strand of LGRX02028717.1, from coordinate 45,753 downwards.
AACAACGAACTGACCTTTGCCCGCCGTCTGCTTGAGGCTGGGCAAGAGTCGCCTTCAACGTAGCGCCCATCATATCCTCTGCAGTTTTGTTATGGTAATCATCGTTTGTCGTTCTATACATACTGCGAGCCTTATCAGCGGCGTATTGTTGGGATTTCGTGGACATTAACTCAGTCTTCCCGCCTCCATTAGCTGGAACCTTTCCGTCATTAAATTTGGAGCCTGCCCAAAGATTTTCGTGTACCTGGAAGAGTGAAGTTCTCAGCTTGCCTCGTACGTGTATGCCGTGCTGCGATATGATACACAATTGAAGCAACCGAGCAGTGCCGTTGTGTATATCATTGAAGTTTTCGCTTTGGTACTTTGATAAGGAGAGCAAGACTAACCAAAAAGCAGAGTGTAGGTATTCAGACGGCAGCTTCCCGGAACAAACAGCGTGAAGATATGTGAGGGTGGTGATGATATGTGAGGCGTACCCTCTGCTTGTCAAGAGCGGGTTCTGCATAGTTTAGCGAGTTGAGCGTGGCATAGTGTGTCTTCTGCTCATACGACGACGCATCAAGCCCATGCGAAAACATGTGCCCCTTTGCCACACCTGCATAAGTGTGGCGATGAGCAAGCAGGGCTTTACAGCATACAATGACCTCGACACGCAGCCCTCAGTGCACAAACAACTCTCTTTTGTCTGCAAACAGTGCTAACTATCGCTTTAAGATATTTACACACGTATCGAGTTTAGCTCGACGCAAACTGCAGTTGAAAAACACAATCAGCTTCCAAGAGCTGCACCGTATCCGTCTAGGTGTCAAAAGTCTTCAACTGAAAGCGATGCGGAAAGAAAAGGGCTGCGCGAAGAGCGGCGCAGCGCGAGAGCACATCGACGTGAAACCTATGTGATGCAGGCTGCAGGGGCTCCGGCAACTCCCGCGGGGCGCGACGTGGCGTGACCTTAAAAAAGAAAAGAAGCAAAGAAGTCAGTCGTCGCATTGACTACTCTCCTTGGTCGAAGCAGACTCACCTGGGCATGCTTGCAAATCTTTCCTATCCGCAATGTCCAAAATTTGCGCTCCACTTTTCCCCTGTGTGCATAATCCGGTGCACCGTAAGCTTGACATTTGCCCTTGCAAGCACGCCTCCACTATGCTTTCTTGCTTTGTGGATTTTCTACCACAGAGAGGGGAGTGCCATATCACCGCAGATTCTCTGCTTCTCCGCTTTCCATGAGTTCGCAAGTTGGACAAGAGCGCCATGCAGAGCAGAGCCGCAACCACAGGCACAGCTTAAGAGCGGAAGCACCAGCAAGAGTCCGGAACGACGGAACTTCACTTCCAAGCCGAAACTGCATGAAGTCTACGTAAGATATTTAGGTGTGCTGGTGCATGAGGAGGGGAAACCTGTCCATCGTAGTCGGACCCGTGGGTGGTCTCATCACTGAACGCATTTTTCGGATCACCCCACAGAGCTTCTGAACCTTCCGCTTTCCCGATTTTGCTGTGCGAATCTTCGACCCAGTTTTCAATCTGAACGCCCAGCCTGCGGAATTGGGAATGTCTGTGAAAACGCTTGCCAACATTTTGCATCCAGAAGCAAAACGACACGGACGACGAGTTTACCAACCTGAACTGATTTTTGTGTCCACTCAAGCCAATTCCAGTTCCTGTCCCTCGTGACCATCGCTCCGAGCTGTATGCCATTGCGTCGACGGAGCTATGCAAAATGTGCAAGTTTTATTACTGCCTTCCTCGACCTTGGCTTCTCGTTTACTGATTTCTGGTCCCGTTTAGAGCAAGCTATGCAATTCTGTTTTGTCCGTGCATCCCAAATAATTGTCTCCCGTCCCCGCGGGCCGGGCGGGCTTGGGCCGCGTGCAGCTGCGATGCCGATGCCGAAATCGATGCCGATGCCGAAGTCGATGCCGAAGTCGATGCCGATGTCGATGCCGATGTGATGCCGATGCCGATGCCGATGCCGATGCCGATGCCGATGCCGATGCCGATCGCCGATGCCGATGCCGATGCCGATCGCCGATGCCGATGCCGATGCCGATGCCGATGCCGATGTCGATGCCGATGATGCCGATGCCGATGATGCCGATGCCGATGATGCCGATGCCGAGATCTGGGTACGTTAGGACCCACGCAGCCTTGACAGGCAGGCTCAAATCCGTCCAGACGGTACAGTAGTGACGTAGTGACCGTAGCAGTATGTTGGCAGTACGCGTAATTTACGTATTTCGGGGTCTCGAACTTTTACGCGTATTGCGTATCTGCCAACATAGAGCAGTAGTGATAGTAGGAGTACGAGTACAATACTCAATGCGGAAGTTCCGACCGATCGACGTGCGAGGTTTTAGGTTTCGGTTCCCTCAGAGTATCTTAACTTAACAAGTTATCCGTTTCCGCGAAACTTGTTTCGTGATGCCTGTATTCCGTGAACAACAATGTGAACCACACTTCCGAGATATACCGGCGGTATACCGCTAGCCGTATAGCCGATGATGCCGATGCCGATGATGCCGATGCCGATGTCGCTTGTGCCCTTCTGTCGTCGGGTCGAGCACAATCATGAATCAACCGCAGAGGTGGCGGATGGATGGATATATCTAAAAATCTCCCCCTTCGAATAAGCCGAAGGGGACCGCAACACCGCATTATTGTCTCGTTCTTTCCTAAGTATAAACACTTGTTTTTAAACCGCAAGCGCACCGTCTCGCGGTTCCCAAAACGAGATATCGGACAACTCAAACCTACCCGCGGATAGCTTAGCACAACTTACACACATGTCTATTAACTTAACACGGCAATATGATAACATAACACGGTCGGGTGCCGCAAACTTAACAAAACCGTCAGCTAACTTAATACAACGGTATGCAACCTTATAACAAAGTTGCCTGTTAAACAAAGCCGTGTGCAAACTCATTAAAACAAAGTGATAACGTAACACACTTGCCCGACTACATAACAAAACTGCAACCTAACCTAATGAAATGGAGTGGTAGCTTAATGCGGGGGTTATCTGTTAATTTAACACAACCGCATTAAACCCTAATACACCCTCTCACCAGGCGGATATAGGAAACTCAATACCTACAACGGTATGGTATTTTGACACACTACATGTACGTTAACCTAATAAAATGGTATGATAACGTTACACACACGTCTGCGAACTTAATACAACGGTGCGATATATATTACACGCGTGTTTGCGGCTAACTTAACACACGGCAACGGTGTGATAACTTAACACACACGAATCATGTCCGCCTGTAACTCGGTAACAAGCGGCATGTTAACTTAACACATATGCGTGTTAACTCAACACGGCGGTATGATACCTAGCATGGCCGTCAGCTAACTTTACAAGTATATGAAATTTGGAAATTTTCTAGAATTTTGTGAAAATTTGCGTGAATTTTACAAATTGGGGTTGGCCGCAACTGATGCGAACCATCGGCCGCATTTCGGCCGCAGGCCTTTCTGTACGACCTGCGGCCGGTCAATAGCCGGTAAGATACCTACCCTGGTTTCGGGGCGGCCTAAGGTGTCCGTCAGCACCCGGCTGCTGGGAACATCGCTTTGGAGCAACCCACATGGTTGAAACCTAGTGTATATGTGGCGTTTCGTCAAAAGAAAGGAAGCGGGCGCGGACCTCAGCCATGCTGCTAATGATGGCACGACACCTGCTCGAGGCTCGCAGAATGCAACGGGGTATACAACACTGGTGCACGAGGCAGCTAGCGCACCTGACGGTGGAGATGGTGCATCAGGCACTGGTGGCACTGAGGAGCGATCTCCAAGCTCAGAACGCAAGGGGGGCCGATGCGGCACTGCATGAGGCTGCTGGATACGAGACGGTGAAGATGATGCGGGCACTGGTGCAAAAGGGTCCATATTGGGACATGTCCCAATACGTGGCGGACACATATTGGGACACTTTGACACATATTGGGACATGTCCCCATATGTGTCACCACTGTCCCATTATGTGTCCCTACCGTTGTCCCAATATGTGTCCCTACTGTCCCAATATGTGTCCCTGTTGTCCCAACATGTGTCCCTAATGTCCCAATATGTGCCAGAGTGTCCCAATATGTGCCTCGATAGTTCCAGAACATGTTTTTGACTCGACTATTCCACGTGCGAATGCTATCTACGTGGCATTAATTTTACAGAGAGTGTATAAAAATGTTCGCCAGCTTGGTTCCGTAGGCATTTAAAAATCGGTTATGTCACGAAAATATATATTCTCTAGGGGGGAAGTCTATAAAACGGTTGACAAATAAATAAAATAAAATAGACGGAATTTCGCAGTGTATAGGGCGGGGGCGGGGCAGGGCAGAGGGCAGGGGGAAGGGGGGTTAAAGTATGAGGGGTTTCGCCCGAGGGGTGAGGGTGAGGGGTGAGGGGTGGTGTGTGTGTGTGGGGGGTCCTCCCACGATTTTTAAAATGCCATAACCGATTTTTAAATGCCTATGGAACCGAGCTGTCGAAGATTGCGCCGCCTTTGCATTTCCCCGCCTTTCGCATTTTATGTCGGATAATTAGCGATTTTAATACACTTGTGAAATCATTGCCACGTAGATAACAGGGCTCTATATCGGTTTGGTTTTTCGGTATCGATACAATCCGATATCCGAAAAAAGGTATCGATAATCGGCACAATCGATAAATAATCGATTGCTTGGACATTTATATGCAATTTGTTATAAATTCAATATGGAACACCACAACCTGCACAATCGATAGTTAGACATTGCAATCCGATAATCGACGATAAATACGATATATCGATAGTATCGGTTATCGGAAATATCGATATAGAGCCTTGGTAGATAATATTCGCACGTGGAACAGTCGATTCATGTTTTGGAACGATCGAGGCACATATTGGGACACTTTGAGTCTTTGACACATATTGGCCCAATATTTGTCAAAATGTCCCAATATGTGTCAAAATGTCCCAATATGTGTCAAAGTGTCCCAATATGTGTCAAAGTGTCCCAATATGTGTCAAAGTGTCCCAATATGTGTCAAAGTGTCCCAATATGTGCCCAAGTGTCCCAATATGTGTCCAAGTGTCCCAATATGTGTCCAAGTGTCCCAATATGTGTCCAAGTGTCCCAATATGTGTCGGACACATATTGGGACATGTCCCAATATGGGCCCTTTTGCGGCACTGGTGGTATACGTATAGTTTTAATATGTATTACTTTTGTGGATGGTCTAGACACCCAGTGATGTCATATAAAAGTACTCCTTCCTAATCATTTGTGTGACGTATCGTGTAAATACGGCGTAGTTGAATGAAACAAATGCATATACACATGTCAAAACACGCTTATGTATACAGCATAAGTGTGCATGCCTCGATTGCTCATTGAAGCGCGATTTGTATTAAGTAGATGAGGGCGGATGAACATTGCTCCTGGCTTCCTGGGGGCAACTCTGGAGACGATATTTGACCCCCGTAGCTACAAGCTTAAACTCCTGGGGGGTGTTTGCTTCACCCCTCCAATTGGCCGACGGCCTTTAAGAGCAATGTGCATCCGCCTTGACTTAACCATATGGGGCATTGCCATTTGCCGTACTGCTCATGTGTCACTATATATTGTCGGTATGGCACTTCTTATTTCCAGATGTTGTCCCAGGACTTCCAAAAAATCAGGTATATTGGCGCTTCGGCCTTATCCGAATATATCTCAACCCAACATAGCAACCATTCTGCTAGGATTTATTTTGTCCAGCAAATTCTAACTGATAAATCTTTCCGAGTTTCCCGTTTTAAGCAAGCACTTGCCTACGATTATTTCCCCCGACCCTGTGCATCAGCCATTTTCCGGTGGGGTTTAATCCCCCAAAACAGCCTTCAAATGTGAATAACAATCGCAGCGCTTCAAGCGAGAAATATTTGACTATAGCAGCTTTCAGACCTTGAAAAGACCTTTCCAACGATATCCCATAACATTTTTCGGTGCGTGTGCTTTCATTTATAATCCTGATATTGTCGGATAAATATTGGGATTTGATCCCATTAAGTGTGTATTCACGAAAGGGAAATACGGGTTTGCACGAGGAAAGTGTGGGATTAAAATCCGGGCGATACAAATCCGATTGAGCACGCCAATTGCCGATCTAGAAGAAAATTCCACATGGACCTGTGGGCTAAGGGGGTCCCAACAACGCCTGCAAATCAGCTTCCAGTTGAGCCGTGGTGCAGTGGTGCTGGAGCATGGCCTCGTACGGAGATGAAATGCCGCCGTTATTTGGACTTGGCAGCATAAACCACCCGCGCATACTTTAAGACGAGTTGCTTTGCTGTCACCTCCGCCGCCGCCGTTACTCCTTCTCTTCTTCTTTCTGCTTCTTCGACAGAGCTCTGCCCCTTGCGCGCGTATCCGTTAACTCCTCACTTTTCACGGAGCCACGTGCCAGCAACTCACGGCTAGGCACCCTCCCGTTCAGGACTTTCTCCTCTGCGTCCCAAAACACTGGGAAGGCGCATGGATTTAATAAACGCCATTGGATTTATTAAAGATGCTACCCCCAATACAAGCCTCTTTATGTAGTATTTGCCAGTTATCTCCGACGTATAGTGCCCGTTCTCTCCGACCGAGACCATCAGCTATCACGAATCAAAGCATATTGCACGCTACAAGCACAATATACATCCATTAAATTTCGCCGAAGTCTGTAAACACACCTAAATCATATAGATATCACCCGCGTATATTTACATCAGATCAGTGCCCACCTTCTTAAATACAAGGGAGCATTTGGCCAGTTTGTTAGGCAATCAGAATATTCGGAGATGGCCTTTCGGGAATAAGATTTCTCGTGTGTGGGGTGCACGGAAATGTGGTATAGTTGCTGCTACTTTTATGCGTTTGCTCACCATATCAGATATATAATCAGTCGGGATACACATGCATGCTTCATTCCACTGCATACTGACGTGTCCGACTCCAACCAAGAAAGGTTCGATACACGAGTCGTGGAACTGGTGCACTGCGGCATTTGATTTTCACGTCGGACAGGTTATGCAGTAATCGTTATTTCCTAAAATGCCATAAAATTATCAAGTCGATGAAAGAGCTTGCGATGCGGGAATTAAACAGGGAACCTACTTTGATGCACGCAAAACGTACCAAGAAGTGCATCAAACGAAAAAATATGTACGGCTATTTATACAACAAGAAAATCAGCGAGTTAGTTTAACCGCATGCCAGGAGCCATAAACTCTGGCCAACACGCAATCTGCAAGCAAAAGGAATCGTTGGGCAAGGGCATACAATCTGAGAGATGCAGGAGAGATCATGATTTGGGTATCGCGGAGCTTGAGGACAGCCGGTGCTGCTTCCCTTGAATAAGGGAGGACCAATTGGCCACGAGTGCGACCTGGCGCGATCCCGGTTCTCCATTGGTTTCTTCCACGGCATGGCTTACGCAGTGACATGCAGTGCACTGATACAGCTGCCAATGCGTTTTCCCTCCAGCTGTCGCCGAACTGCTACCGGCCATGGACTTTGGGGACATTGGGCTGCTCTCTACCCGCCGCACCTTGGCACTCAAGGGATCATATGCAAGGTCCTGCTCCCGGCTGTAGGCCCACCACACAAAGTCGCTGACATAGCCATGGCGGTTTGCTAACGCATCGAGCAGTGCAGCGCAGCTGAAACTTGGGCAGCTGCTGGCTTCCCCTGGGCTGCAGGAACATGGCCGGGGATTCCGGTCCTGAACTGCATCCAAGGGTCGCAAAAGCGCAACACGCCATCGGCCGCACACACACGACAGCTGTGTGTAGCCTCGCAGATCCTGGCGCGCCGTGATGAGCGAGTCTTCCCATGCCTGCCAGGCACCCACGCCGCCCATGCCAGTCAGGCAGCACATTCTAAACCAACAGAGATTTCAGGCAATGTGTGAGGGACCCTATTCATAAGCACATGCATGCAGAAACTCACGACAGCTCAATCCACAGGTCACACAGAGGCTGTCATCTATGTCACAGAGTTTCACGCTCAATCCATAGGTCACACAGAGGCTGTCATATATGCTGCACAGTCTCAGGCTCAGCCACTGGCATGCGGCAGCCTGCCTATGCAATTTTGACCCTTCCTGGGCGTGCTTTGGGAGAACAGCCGCAGCACGGGAACGACGACCAATCACAGCAGGAAAGGCTACGTGCGCCAAATCCCGTTTGGGTCTTGCAGGCTGCCCAATAACGAATGCATCTGAGCATCCGATCCTCCCTCTCACCAGCTACCCCCCAAGGCTTAGTGCTCCCTCTCTCGAATGGGACTAGCATGCGCAAGGGGCGGCGATGGGAGCTCACCTGCAGGCACTGAAGCTGCGGCACTGAGGGAGAGGCCCCCAGGCGGCGGCCGGACACCTCGAGCAGTGCTTCGTACACGCTCATCGCCCGCTCCGCCATCAGGTGCGCCATGCACAATGCTCCGGCGCACCGCTGCAGCGCATGTGGCGCCGCTACCAGCACCCGTGCCTCCGGCCGCCCCGCAGACTGCCACACAAAGTGCAGGAACTGTGGGAGGCACTCAGCCAAGCCCCCGTCACTGCGCTCCCCACCGTCTCCCCCGCCACCGCGTCTCGCCTCCTGCTTCACATCCCCCTTCAGCCGCAGCACCATCGTCTCCAGCCCCGCCCGGCGGCAGCTCTGCAGCGCCTGCGCCTCGGACGTCCCAGCTTCCCCCTTCCGGCCGTCCTCCAGGAGCACCTCCAAGCGCCGATCCATCGGCATGCACAGCACGACATGAGTGAACGGCTCGGATGGGAATGCACCCGCTGTGGCCGCGGCGGAGACTGCAGCGTGCACAGCGCAGAGCGCCCCGGGCTGACCGAGCCACAGCTGCTCGGTGATAGGTGTCGGTCGGCGCTCGTAGAAGATGCTGGAGGCTCGGAGCTCCTGTGGCAGGCTGACATGCTCCGGCAGCAGCTTGAGGGCGGGAGAGCTTGAGGGATCGTCCGAAGTGCATTGGCTCTCCCGAAGCATGAGCCGCTCCCAGGGTGCTGCATCCGCATTGGCAGCGGCGCGCGTGTCGAGGTCCCCGACAGAGGCGATGTACACCGACGGGACTTCGCCACAATCGAAAAAGCCCTCCCGGACCTGACGGAAGCGGCGCGAGAGGTCATCAAGTGTCGGCCGGCGCAAGGGGTCTCGCACAAGGGTGTACTGGATGAAGTCCAGCGCCACCTCCGCGCCCTTCACTGCCTCAACTCGCTCGCGTGGAAGCAGCTCCTGGCCCTGCTCTCATGGAGGACCCACACCCGCCGGCACACACCCTTCTCACAGCTTGACATTGGGGCGGAGCTGCCAGTGCAGCGCGTGTAGGGCAGCCGTGTCTGCGGAGCCGCCAGTGCAGCGCGTCTAGGGCAGCCGTATCTGCGGAGTGCGGGTGTCACGGGCAACACTCCACATGCGTCAGAGGCCCGCAGAGCCCCAGATGGCCGCAGCAACCCAACGCGGCGTGCAGATTCTCGACAAGGAACCAGGCCCCAAGGAGGGCTCCCGGCGAAAGCGCGCTTCTTTTTGGGAGTCAAAGGCGGGGCCACCGGGAGCCGGCTCCGGCGTTGCGTACAAACACGGGTGCCGCAGCGAGGCCCTGAAATCAACCCCTGAAGCTTCGACTCGGAGTGGGCAGCGCAGTGAGGGTGGTACGAACCTGCTGCGTGACGCGGACGAAGAAGCGGATCCAGTCGGGATCATAAAAGAGGAAGTCCCCCGCCACCAGCTCGTACAGCAGGCATCCTATGGACCACACATCGCTGGGCCTCCCGGCGCCTTGCCGCTTGCGCCGGTCAAAGGTACTGCGCGTCTTTTTAGTGGCGTTAGACACCATCAGCATCTCCGGGGATTTGATGTACTCCGTGCCTCGATTCCGTGCTGTCCAGGCGCGCTCAGCCGAGGAGTACCGGCGGCTCTCCCCGAAATCCGCAATCACCACTGTAAAGGGCGGAGTGTCATCCTCCGGGTCCCAAAATTCCATGTCATCGACGTCAGGTGCTGGCTGCAGCAGCACATTGTCGCATTTGATGTCGTAGTGCACCACGCCCGAGTCTGACAGGCGCTGGAAGCAGTCCAGCACCTGCCGGCCGCCCCGCGCCGCCCCTCTTATCCAGTCATCGAAGGGGGGTGTTGGGGGCAGGTGGGCACCGGCTGGGGAGGGTGGAGGCGGCACCTGCTGGTAAATGTTGAAGTACAAGGGGAGGCTCTCCTCCAGAGGGAAGTGCTGGTGCTGCTCGCGCCACGCCCGCAGCGAGCACTTGTAGTCCTGCAGCACGAGATAGAAGCACTCGTCGTCCACGCCGTAGTCACGGAGCTGGCACATGCCGGGTTCCCCCTTGAGGGACTCGAGGAGTCCGATCTCCCCGAACAGGTCGTACGCCATGCACTGGTCGTGGATGCTCTGCGGCAGGTCCACCAGCTTCAGCGCCACGCTCTCCGGCGACATCGGCCCGAGCGCCGGCACCTTGCACCGGAAAACCTGCACCCCCGCCACAACGCCAGTCATCCGCGACAGCAAACCCGCCAACGGCCTCGCAGCAGGGTATCCCCACGGCAGGCACCCGGCAGGGTATCCCCACGGCAGGCACCCGGCAGGGTATCCCCACGGCAGGCACCCGGCAGGGTATCCCCACGGCAGGCACCCGGCAGGGTATCCCCACGGCAGGTAGCCGGCAGGGTATCCCCAAGGCAGGCACCCGGCAGGGTATCCCCACGGCAGGCACCCGGCAGGGGCAGGCACCCGGCAGGGTATCCCCACGGCAGGTAGCCGGCAGGGTATCCCCAAGGCAGGCACCCGGCAGGGTATCCCCACGGCAGGCACCCGGCAGGGTATCCCCACCGCAGGTAGGGGCTGATCCATCTTGAGTATTAGCCGCGCTCGGCAGCCCCACCCTCACCCCGGTTGGTTTGGAAACTTCTCCCCGCTGCGAGCACCTCTCCGCACGCCCACTTCGCGCTGCACTGCGCCGACCGGACAGCGAAGCCCCGCATTGGGCATCACGCGCGAGGCCCTGTGGAAGGAGGTGCTGACGCGTTCGCTTGGCCGAGGCGCATGTGACAGAGGCGCATGGGACGCTGGTGGGGAGGCCGGCGCCTGGGGGGGGCGACGCATCTTCCATCCAAAGCCCTTGGAAGCTGGAGGCCTGTGGTGTAGGGAGGGAGGAATGCAAGGTCACAGCCGTTGATATCGAGGAGCATGCGGACGAGGTGGTGCGGGTGGCACCTGAGCGTACGCTCCTCGCGCCATGCGCTCGCGGTGGTCTTGCTTGTACAGGTTCGGCTGGAAGAGCGCCTTGCACGTGAGCTTCAGCATGCGCACCGCCCCCGAGCCCTGCTCCCAGCGGGGGGCCCGGAGCTGAGTTGACCGGCCGCTCCACCTCTCCACCTCTCCCGGTGCAAAGTAGATAGCAGAGGGTCATGGAATCACTGAGAGCTAAGCCGAAACCATGCTAATACTTGACACACGATGAAAAGTGGTCTTAAATATGCAAAGCGTGATGAACGGACATGATTTAGGCTGGACACTCGGGATGCCACACCCCGCAGCGTGGCCCCATGTCGCCGATTGCGGGAGCAGGGCGCGCGCCAGGACGGGAACCGAAGGGCTCTGGACACTCTGAGAAGAGCCCAAAGGTGAGGGGGGAGAGGGGGAACCTGGGCCTGCGCGCGTGCCAGCAGCTCGGGGATGATTCCCGCGTTGGCCGGGTGGTTCACGTGGAGGTACAGCAGGAAGGGAATGTTGTGCTTGCGCTTCTCAATCGGGAACTGGTCGCAGTACAGCGGCTCCAGCTCACCGTCCGATGGCGCTAGCATCAGCGATAGCACCATCTCGAGCACGAGGAGATGGAGGTCTTTGTCCTGGTACAGCCGGCGCTGCCGGCGCCCCTTGTGATAGAAATGCTCGGGATTTGCCGGTGCGCGCTCCGGCGTGTGGGCACCCCCGAGCGCCCCGGCCCCGCCTGCACTCCCCATGGCATGTGCCAGCGCCGCTCGGCGTTCGCCAAGCACAAGCTGGAATTTGGGCCGGCCGGCCTCGAGGCTCTCCTCCATCGCGCTGAGCCCGGCCGACGTGGCGGACATCGCCGGCGCATTCACATCTGGCGACTGGGGCCGGGTGCTCTCCTCCGGCTGCTCGTTGTAGGAACCCCCGCGCTGCGCCGTGAGAGCCGGCCCGAGATGCAGCTTGGGGATGCTCATCGCAGGGGCGGCGGGGCGGGGCACTGCCGCCGCCGTTGGGGTCGAGGCCGCCGGCGCCGCCACAGGCTCAGGTTTTTGCCGGGGCACGACGGATCCCAGCGAAAGCCCAGGGATAGCTGGGGCGGGCTTGGGGGTGGCAGCGGAGTGCGCAGGCTCGGGAGGTGGCTCCTTGTTCGCCGGCGGTCGGAAAACCACGCGCATGAGTGGCTCGCCATCGCTGTCATCCCCGCCACCGGGTTCTGAGTCGTCATCGGAGGAGGAGGAGGTCAACAGGTCGATGTCCTCATTCAGGTCACCGGTGAAGTGCTTCTCACCACGGAGAGATGGAGGCACCTCCTTCTCCGCCGCCGCCGCCCCTGCGCCAGGCGCCGCACCTGCCCCAGTGTTGTACTCTGCACCCCCCCGAGCCCAGCACCGCCCAGCTTCAGCTTCGGGATACCTCCGCCCCCCCCGAAATTTAACTTTGGCGCCCCTCCACCTCGAGCTGCTCCCGGCTCGTCGTCGTCGTCGTCAGAGGAGGACGACGAGGACCCCCTGCTCGAGTTGCTCTCCTTGCCCTCTGCTCGCCGCCGCTCGGCCTCAGCCTCCTCCTCTGCCTCCAGCGCATCGACATCCTCCTCTAGATCTCCCGTGAACTCCACCGCCCCTATCCTCCCCGCCGGCTGCGCCTCCGCAACCTCGCCCTTCTGCTCGCCCCTCTCTGCCTTCGGCAGCACGCGTGATGGCGCCAGCCCCATTTTGCCGCCGGTCCCGCCCAGAGAGAGCCTGGGAACCGGGGATGGCTTCGCCGCCTCCCCCCCATCCCCTCCCTCCGGCTTCGGAAGCACCCCTGGGAGGCGCAGCCCTGGCAACCCGAGCCCACCGCCCTTGCGGCTTGACCCGAGGCCCCCCCCAGCCGTCCCTCGCGGGCCGCCACCCCCCGGCTGGGCTCCCCCACGCGCAGATGGGGAGGCGCCTAGACGGGAGCTCGCACGGGCGGAGGCCCCGGGGGTGCGCAGCGGTGAGGCAAGGGGGCTGCCATTCTTTCCTACCCCCTGAGGCGAGGCATACTCTGGTGGCGGGCGAGGCGGCGCGGTGATGAACGGGGATGCCTCGAACTCGAGGTCGATTTCGCGGATCAAAAAGTCCATGATGCGCAGCTGGTGGAAGCGCCGCACCACAGCCTCTGTCTTGTGCAGTGAGATGGTCAGCAGCACCTGCACGCCCGCCCGCCCACCGCGAGGCCCGCACCTTCACCGCCACCACTCGCCGCGCATCCGTTAAACGCCCGCCCGCCATCCGCTCGCCGGCTGCCGCAGAATCGGACGGCTGCCGCAGGCTGCTTGGATGGGAAGGGCCCTGGTGCGGGGCGGGATGTGTGGCAGGAGGCACGTCAGCGGCGGCTTGGCCCTTCCCCGACGACACCATCCGGGGAGCCGCTTGTGAAGCTGGGGCGAGGTGCAGGCACTCCGAGGGAGCGCACTCTGCTGCAGATGACTCTTGCATAATATTGTTAAAGACATGCCGCCAGCAATGCATCGCACTGGCCTACAGCATCGGCCTAACGAGTGCGCATTGAGCTCTCCGCCGCCGCCCCCCGCGCGCCCACATCAAGGTGCGTGGTATGCTCCCGCGTCTGCCCTTCCACCTCCCCCTTGAGCCTCACCTACAGAAGCGTGTGGTACGCTCCCGCGTCTGCGCTCCCCTCCGGTGCATCTGACCTGCAGGTGCATGGTATGCTCCCGCCTCTGCCCTTCACCCTGACCCCCACCGTGCGCCCACCTGAAGGTGTGTGGTGCACTCCTGCGTCTGGGCCGCCGCTGCAGCCCTCGCCGGCACGTACAGCTTGACGAAGGCGAGGAAGTGGTACCGGATGTAGTCGTCCACAAGTCGCTTGTGCTGCAGGTACGGGCAGCTTGGCAGGGCGAGCACCGTGTGGATGAACAGCAGCACCTCCTGACGCAGCCCAGGGCTGCCCGCCAGGGCCCCCCCGGGCTCGGACTTGCCCAGCACGCGCATGCAGTACCCCTTGGAGGGGTCCATCATGAAGTGGAAGCGCATCAGCTCCTTCTGAGTGTCCACCAGCGTAGGCCCTCCTCCACCCCTCTCGGGGTTGCGCTCACTGCCCGGGTCCCGGGCCCACTCGGGCAGCCTCCCGCCCTCCCCGACCCCTGCATGCGCCTCCCCCGGCCGCTTCGAATGGGCCACCGTGGTGACCATGATGCGGAGGTGGCGGATGACGCCGATCCGCAGGGCGCTGAGCGTGGCGGCGGGCAGCTCCGAGGCGAGGGACTGGGAGAAGAGCACGTGCTTGGCGTACTCGCGCACCCACTGCAGCCCGGACTGCCCCTCCACGAGCATGGCCAAGAGCAGCTCCCCGACCAGGCCGTCGCCCGATTTGGAGGTGAGGGCGTCCGCGAGGCGCAGGAGCGCCCCCATGAGAGGCAGCGTGGCTGGCCGCCAGGCGCCAAAGCGCCCGAAAGACAGCAACAAATGCTTCACCTGCACGGCAACGGTTGGTGAGACGCACGCACTGTCAGTGACATAGCCCAATGCACCACAGGGAGTGCAGGGATCAGAGGCATGCAGGTTATCATCCGCACAATGCACCACGACGGAGAGATGTAAATGGAGGGGGCGGGCTGTGAGCTATGAGGGAGGTCCGACATACCGTTATCACCTTGTCCACGTGCAGTAGGCGACCCCAGTGGGGGGTTACCTGTACGAGGGACTCGCCGATCACCTCCACCACCCGGTGCACCACTCCTGCAGTGTCCAGCCCCTCCACGTACTCCGCCAACAGGGTGAGCTGCACCTCAAGCTCCTCCAGTGCCGGGGCCTCTGTGCGCTTGCCTGCCAGCAAGGTCGCCAGCCGTGAGCACACCCGCCGCAGCAGCGCGTCCGCGTGCCCCACCCCAACCCCACCTCCGCCGCGGCCCTCCATGGTCAGCGCGGCGGTGAGCGTCACAGGGACCGCAACCACGTTGGCGTATTTGAGCAGCACGTCGAGGGCACGGCGGCGCAGTGCAGATCCAGGTGCAGCGATGGGTGAGCGGCGGTATCCTCCGGAGGCGAGCTCAGCCGCAAGGTGGTTCACGGGGCTGCGCCCAGTAACCACCGTGGTGGACGCTGCACCGGTGGCCGTGGCCCCCACCTGCGGCGCGAGGTGCAAGAACAGCTCCAGCAGGGCGCATTTGATGCGGTACGGCACGCTCGCCTCCACGCGGGGGGACAGCACGATGGCGCCCCCTGCGGCCTCGTCCTTCGAGTGGCCGTCCCCGCGGTTGCGGGTCAGGTTCGGGGCGTAGCGCTTGTGCGCGATCACTGCCGTCAGGTCTGCCAGCAGATGAATCTGACCGATCTCTTTCCCCACCAGTGCCATCTCCGCACGGGCGCTGGCGGCGAAGCGGTCCGCGGCCGCCCCGGACACACTCCACATGCTCGTCTCCGTCGAGGGCTCCGCGGCCAGCATCGAGCGCCGTCCGCGGGTCGAAGACGAATTGTGACGCGCCGTGGAGGACAGTTCCCCGCGGTCCGTGGCGCTGCTGCGCCGCGTGGACCGCGTCAAACCTCCGAGCTGCATCCCGGCAGGTGCCACTTGGGGCAGCGTCAGCCGCGGGATCAAGATCTTCTTGACGCCCACTGAGGTTGCAGCAGCCTCATCGGGGGTGACACCCCCAGCCTCAGCTCCCCCCTCTCCCAACCTGCTCAGATTGAGCCCCACCATCTTAGGCGTGGAGGGAGTCTGTGGCTCAAGCTCGTCATCCAGCTGCAGGTCATCCGTGGTTAGGCTGGACACGCTGCCCTCCCGCGCACTATCCTTGGACGTACGCTGATTCCCACCCACTGCCCCACCAGCAGCCGCCACGTCGTCCCGCTCCCGCTGCCTGCTCCCGCTGCCACCACCCGCTGCACTGCGGCTTGGGGCGGCCTCTGCCACGGGGGTCCCCGGCTGCAGCCCAGGGATGGGTGCAAAGAAAGGGGCGCGGGAGGACTCCTCACTGGCGGCCCCCTCCGCACCGCCCCCTCCCCCTGGGTGCCCCAGAGGGCCGGGCAGCATCGAGGCAGATTCCCCGGGAGAGACGCCCGTCCCACCAAGGTCAGGGGCCAGTGCCGTGTCAGCACCCACCATTGGGAGTGCCATCACAGGTGCAATGGGGCGGCCTTGCACTGGGGGCACCGCACTCGAGGTTCGCTTGATGGGGGTGACGTAATCCTCGCCCAACCCCTTGTACCCAACCAGGGTCGTGTTGATGGGAGTCATGGAGGGCCCGCCTGCGGTGGCCATGGGGGCGCTGCTGGGTACACGCTGGGTGGTGCTAGAGGGGGCGGCGGCGTGGGGGAACTCCTGGTGAAGGCGCTCCGTGAAGTGGGCATAGAGCTCGAGGAGGAGGTCGGTGCCGTCCACATTCACGAGTGCAGTGCGGACCTCGGGCACGGCTGCCGCAACCCCGGCCAGCAGCTCGTAGAGACCGATCTGCTCCGCTTTGCCGCTGCGCAGGGCCGCCAGCGCAGCCCCGACGAATCGTGGCGCTGCGAGCCCGGGGCTCACCCTCACCAGGAGCGCGCAGCTCGAGGCGAGCCCCTGCAGGAGGGGGGCACTGCCCCCCACGCCGCCGCCACCGTCTCCGCCGCCACCCCCGCCGACCTCCGGCGGCCCTTGTCGCCCCAGACCGTCCGCCACTGCCCGCACGAGGGCCTCCACGCATGACGCAGAGACAGCCGCCCACTCGGCCTGCAGCGGCACCGAGTCCAGACCCCCTGCGCACCCCTCCACGAGGTGCAGCACCCCCTTGTGGCGCTGCACGTGCTGGGTGCTCCGCAGAAGTGCGAGGACCACCGCCGGCTTAGGCGGCTGCCGGGCGCTCTCGGCAGAGCCGGCGCCGGCACTCGCGCCATGCTGCAGCGGCGCGCCCTGGCCAAGGGGGTCAAACTGCGCCCCCTGGGGACCCACCGGGAGCGCGGGGCCGCCTGCCGGCTCACTGTGCAGGCCGAGGTGCCCCTGCACGGCGCGGATTGCGAGCGCGAGGGTGGTCACCTGCAGTCACACACAGCACCTGTCATAGCGCGAGGGTGGTCACCTGCAGTCACACACAGCACCTGTCATAGCCGCCAGGGGCTTGGGCACAGTCTCCACTGCACTGCAGCTTTCACGAGCGCTGAGGACTGATTACCGGCTCACTCTCGCAGCCCTCTGGCCTGCCCAGCTTGTGAGTACAAGGCGGAAGCTTTGCTGACGGTGAGCCACTTCCGATCCAGCTCAGCGGGAACGACTTCGAGCCAACCTCAAAAAAACACTTTCACATGTGAGCTTTTATGGAGCTTGTGCCCCAGAAGCCGAGCGCCTGTCTTCACGCATTTGCCCAGAAGCCTGAGCGCCAGAAGCCGAGCGCCTGTCACCACGCACTTTACTCCGCATTTGCCGCAGAAGCCGAGCGCTTTTCTTCACGCATGTGCCTCAGAAGCCGAGCGCCTGTCTCCACGCACTTTACTCCGCATTTGCCGCAGAAGCCGAGCGCTTTTCTTCACGCATGTGCCGCAGAAGCCGAGCTACTTGAGCCTGGGCGAGCGACCGAAAAAGGAACAAGTGCGCATGGGCACGCACCGTCTGTGGGGAAGCCTTGCCGCCGCTCAGGGGCAGGTGCAGCATGAGTCGGAATGCCTTCCAGTCCACCTGGAGGGTGATTTGCTGCTCGGCATGGGCAGCGTCTGTCGGTACGAAGCGCACGAGGGCGGGGGCGGCGCCGCGGTGCAAGAAAAAAAGCGGGGCGTTCGCGGCTTGTGCGCTGCGCGAGGAGGAGTCGTATTCCAAGTCGATGAAATCCGGGTGGCGGATGAGGTCGACGAGGAGCTGGTGCAGGTCGGGGACAAAGGCGATGAAACTCTCGATGTGGGCGTAGCGTGTGCTTGGTAGAAGTAGGCAGTGGGAGGGGCCGTTATCATCGAGAACCCCGGAAGAGATGCGTAGGGAGCCTTGCGCGAGGACTTGGCTGCGGATGAGCGCTCCAAGGCGGAAGGACACGTGGAGGTCGGCGACGCTCTTAGCATGGGCAGTGTGCAGGAGTATGGCGCCGGAGGAGGCGTCGCGGAGAAGCCGTTCCGCCGCGTCCTGGGAGAGCACGTGCGCGACCACGAGAGAGGAGGGCGGCTTCTCCTTAGTTTGTATGCCGCACACGAGCTCGCGCACGCGACTCGATGCGCTGGCTTGCAGCACCTCCGCTGCGGGATCACCTGGGGAGGGTAGGAGCAGCATGCTGCTAGCCTCGTTTCATAACAGAGGCACTTCGCCTCTTCTTGCAAGCGATCTCATTGCTGCCAACACACACTTCCTGCCCTAAATTAGTTTCGAACAGCTGACCTCGTATTAGCGCTTTTCAAAGTCCTCTTCGGCCACGCTTCTTTCTGATCATGATCTGATACGGCTCTTGTGATTGTCAAAACGCGACCGAAGGGGTTAATGGATCTGAGACTGGAATGCCTGAACGAACCGAGCGCCGAGGACAGCCACAGCAGTTTCTTGACTTTCCGCTAGTGGCATGCAAAACATGGGTAACAACGTGTCAAGAAGGACTTACCGAGCGAAAAGTCAACCTCTGCAGTTGGTGATGTATCTAATCCAGAATAGGGTGGCTACTGGTCAAGCTACGTCGTGCGTTTGAAGTGTAAAACGTTTCGTAAGAGAGTTTTGAAGCTGTGGTGATATCATCTGCACATACACTGTGGAGAAATAAGTGAAGGAGCCATTTAGAAAGCGGGCGGGAGGAGCACAGCTCTTCGTGAACCCTTCGAATCCAAAATCTGTTGGCACACGATTTACAGCTCGATAGCTTAAGATTTTGCTGGTCGAAATCTAAAATTACGTAACTCCACAACTCTGTGTTCAGGCGTTATGGTAGAAATTCGGCTAGATTTTTCTGAGTAAAACACGGTGAAAAGTATGCACGCGGGTCAATGTGAATCTACCGGACCTATCGGCGACACATCAAACATCTTTCCCAACACACCTTAGATGATTCATGTGTTTCCGACTTATGGAGGACGGTAACGCGGGCCTTGACTTCCAGGGTGACAACCGTAAGTGTAAGATCGGCTATTAATCAACACTGCAAAGCTGTCGAAACGGCGAAAGTATCCATGATTTCTGCTAGCATGGAAACCATACTAACACATTCCTCCACCGGATTTGTCAATAGCACTGCCGCACAAACCTCGATATCCTAACCGAGAAGGCGGCGCTGCTACAAGCATAACTCGACTGTCCTAAGTACTCGTGCAAGATAAAAAATGTGCTCTTTATTTGGTGAAGTTTCTTTATCAAGGTTGCCTACGTTGAATTCGTGGCAGCTTGTGCTGCTCGTTTAGCGTCAGAAAGTTTTCGTTAGACTCAGAGTTTGAAAACTTGCAGCCCGATCCCAGCCGATCGGTCGGTATGACAATGAGAAAGCAGATACAGTCGACTGTCGAGTGCAACACGGCACGCGACGGGCACACCGCACCGATTTATATGGTCTTGCGTTGGTGATCGAACAACGAACATCGAACAATCGAAGTAGAGCCCTACAGTACTCTATAGTTTGGCTATCATTGGCTATCATTGACTAACTTTGGCTATCTGATTTGAAATTATGACAGCCCTGTCATCGGGGGTCTGTGGGGGTGTCTAGGGGTCACAAAAATTAAATTTTGCCGATTTCATCGCCGGTGGGGGTCCCCTTCGTCGACCCCCCCAAATTTCAGTAGGTTTAGGGTTTAGGTTCTGGGTTTAGGGTTTGGGTTCGAGAAATTACGTGAGAATTACGTCAGAAATCGTAATTTAGTTCAAATGCGTATTTAATAAAATAGGGTACCGGGTAGTAGGGTAATGGGCATTTCTAAAAAAAAATTTAAAATGCTATAAGTTTTTTTACAAAAATACTTTTCTTCCTTTGAAATACTTTTCTAAACAACCCATTACCCTACTACCCCTTACTTTTTATATAAATAAATATATATATAAAGATAAGTAATTTTATGTTAATCTCTCATATTCCCTCATATTCCCTCATATTCCCTCATATCAAAATTTGCCGATTTAATCGACGATGGGGGTCCCCCTCGTCGACCCCCCCAAATTTCAGTAGGTTTAGGGTTTAGGTTCTGGGTTTAGGGTTTGGGTTCGAGAAATTACGTGAGAATTACGTCAGAAATCGTAATTTAGTTCAAATGCGTATTTAATAAAATAGGGTACCGGGTAGTAGGGTAATGGGCATTTCTAAAAAGTTTTTTAAAATGCTATAAGTTTTTTTACAAAAATATTTTTCTTTCTTTGAAATACTTTTCTAAACAACCCATTACCCTACTACCCCTTACTTTTTATATAAATAAATATATATATAAAGATAAGTAATTTTATGTTAATCTCTCATATTCCCTCATATTCCCTCATATCAAAATTTGCCGATTTAATCGACGAGGGGGAGTCCCCTACGTTGACCCCCCAAAATTTCAGCAGGTTAAATCGCGGAAATAGCATCGTCTCGGTCATCTCGGTAAAAATGCGTATTTAATAAACGAATAGGGTACCGGGTAGTAGGGTAACGGGCATTTTTAAAAACATTTTCTATTTCATAAAATTTATTCTACAAAAATACTTTTCTTTCTTTGAAATACTTTTTAAAACAACCCATTACCCTACTACTCATTACCTTTTATTTAAATAAATAAATGTTAATTTATGTTATTCTCTCACATTCTCTCACATTCTCTCATATCTTTTTTTAACTTTATATTTTGTAAATTAAAAATCGAAGTAAAATTATCGCGCGCGCGTCTGACTGTCACGCGAAAATCGACCTGGCACCCGAAAAATCGACCTGGCACGCGAATATCGACCGCACCCTTGCACCCAAAAAATCGACCTGGCACCCGAAAAATCGACCCGCACCCGGAAAATCGACCTGGCACCCCAAAAATCGACCTGGCACCCCAAAAATCGACCTGGCACCCCAAATCTATCTGAACATTAAATGCAACAGCCAATGTAACACCCAATATGATAAGATTCGAGTGCCACATTCGATTTCGAGACGCGTAATTTGTCGAGTTAGTTTTGTAACACATTCTCAGTACGTTCATCAAGGAAACGATTTCAGAAATCGCAAAGTCACATCCAAGGTAATTCCCAAGAGCCACTCTGCCGCCCCAACGCCCCGCCGCCAAACCCACAATGCAGCGAAGTGAGAGTGTGAACATAACCCCAGAGCAGTACGAGCACAGAAAAAAAAAAGCTAAACCTTTGTTACATACCCTTCAGGCTTATGTATTTCAGCAACAGACAGAACACCCCCCTCCCAAGTTTGTAGGAACGGGCGCACCAGGTTCGATCGAAACATGGGCGAAAGGTTACCCCTCGGCTGTTTTCACAACCACCGTCAGACTTGAATACTGCAACACTATTTTTGAGTTACCTTTCAAACCCAACCCCCACCAGTTAGGCACAATCCTGCAGCACGTCGATCCCGTAGAGGGTGAGAAGCTTGTAGAGCATATGCACACCCAGCGAGCGATCCAGGAGTTAGCAAAAGCGCAGCTCTCAAACGAAATAGCCCAAGAAAATAAGCCCCTTTCTGAAATGACTGATGAGGAAATAGAGGAGCGCCTAGCCAGGCGGAAAGCTGCGAAAGCTGAGCGCGAGGCTGCAGCGATCGCGGCTGCCGACTCGCTCCTGACTCCAACTCCCCCCTTGCGACCTTCTAGCCCCACTGGTTCTAACAAGTCGGGTGGGATCTTGGCAGGTCTGCTAGGTAAAAGCTAAAGGTCCGCCTTCTATTTCCCCTTTATCTTGTTTACCTTACTTGATCTGCCTGTTTTTACTTGATCTGCCTGTTTTTACTTGATCTGTTCTTCTCTGTCTGCCTGCCTTTCTTTTCTTTACTAACCTCGCAGGAGAAGAACGATCCCCCCGAATAGAAAGCACAGTGGTCCCCCCTTTTAACACACAGACTGCAGCCTTCGGGAATATGCGACTTGTGTGCGGGGGGACTGCCGCCTTGGTCGGGCTCTGTTAGCTCCGGAACGGGGCGCAGAGATATCCGGAGGTTCGTTCTTGGGGGATCGCAGGTAAGTATCTCTTTCCTTTAAAGCCTGTGCTCTTTTTACTTCTTGATCTAACTTTGTAAGTGTTTTTGCCTGGCAGATCACCATGCCCCCCAAGTCTCCCGCCGCCAAACGTCAGCGCACTGAAGAGCCGGACTGGCTAGCCTGGGCGATCGACACGGACAAGAAGGAGTCCGAAGGAGACCACTACCACCCCGACCAACATGGTGCTGTGTGCAACCACGGCAATACCCATGATCTGAAAGAGTTTGTGAGAGAGGGACCTTGGTGCTCCGAGTGGTGGATCTGGCGGCGTTTTGGCGGGCTCGTGACCTATTTTAAGACTCGTGAGGACAACCTTAGGAAAGAGCTGAGTGGGGAGCTTTATAAGCTCCAAAAAACTGTCTCCGATCTTGGACTGCAAGTCCAAGGTGCTGCTGGAAAGGCTGCTTTTTCCCCGCCGCCGCCGCCAGCAGCTGCCATGACGCCGCCGCAGTTTGGCTCGGGGAACACCGCCGGTTCGGTGATCGCCGTGGACGAGCCCGAGAAACGGAAGATCGACTTCGACTCGGAGTGCATGCGCCGAGAGTTTTTACTTGCACCTGATCGTCTGACTGAACTAGACGTCCGATACATACTCTATTTCAAGGAACTTCTTGAAAACAAGTTTGTCGTGATCGACAAAAACAAGATATGCATAGAATACCCTCGTGATCGGGCAGCGATCCCTGACTTGTAATACACTTTTTGAATATTATTTTCTGCTGATCTTACATGATCCTGTAATATTTTTGTTCAATACCTTGCTTGTAATACTGTTTGCATATAATACTTGCTTATCTTGTATATTATTTTTTAGCATATCTTGCATTGCCTTGTTTTTTTGATAACTTGCAAGTAGTATTTTCCAGCCTGTTTATTTCACATTTAATATTCAGCATATCTTCCCTTGTTTGTTATTTTCCAGCAGTTATATTCTTACATAGCTTAATAGTTTTCAGCATATTATGCCTTGCTTGCATATAATATTCATATTCAGCCGTTGGTGAAAAGCATAATAGTTAGCATTATTTTTCTTGCCTTGCCTATTCAACTTGCCTATTCAACTTGCGTATTCAATAGTTAGTAAATAACATATTTACTTAGCATTATTTTTCAGCATACAGTATTTTGCTTTAATAGCCGACTTATCTTGCGTGGTAACTTGCCTTAAACTAGTAGATAAATTTCCAGTATCAGATTTACTTGTTTGGGTCATAACTTTTGATATACTTATCCAAATCACTCCCAAAAAGTTTTGTGTTTATCTACATTTCAATACGGACATTTTCAGCTATTGAAAGCCCCGAAAAGATGTGTGCAAATGTCACAACTGGAAATTGCGGTTGCGGTTGGTTTTATTGTTTGGGTCATAACTTTTGATATACTTATCCAAATCACTCCCAAAAAATTTTGTGTTTATCTACATTTCAATACGGACATTTTGAGCTATTGAAAGCCCATTTTCTTTTTTTCTAATCAGGTTTTATGCCGCATTTTTGTCTAATTGAGCTTGAATTTTTTTGAGCGCCGCCTCTCTTTCATCTTCGGTATATTCTAAACTATTCAAATATTGAGTATAAGCCGTGTTTGGTTCGTGGGCTGCGACTTCCGATAATTTTACGATATCTACCTTGAATATTTTTGAATAAATGTTTTCGGTCATTTTTCGGAAGATTTGATTTCCGATTCCAAGAATTGAGGTCATTTTTTTGCCCAAAGCCGATGATGTAAATGGTCTTGGTGGTTTTGCGTTTGTCTCTAGAAGATGTTCTCGTGGATTGTTTTTATCCTTTATCGAATCATTGATATACTTTTGCACTAATGGATTTATAATGTAATCAATTTTGAAACTATTACCCGTTTTTAAATCGTGAATTCGCATATGTCCATTGTTAAAATTGTAGTAGTTTGCATTTTCATCGGTCATTTGATTATCACTTTTGACCAGTTTTACATTGTCATAATCTATTCGTGGAGTAAAGCTTAAGGACTCTTTACTCAAATCTTGTTTTGAATACATCCCGATGCTATAAAGCATAGCTATTAAATGGTCCATTGAACTCGGTTTTGACTTTCTTAATTCTAATTCTTTTTTGAAAACATTAATAAAGTCGTCGACATAATCGGTGGTATCACTTATCTTTTTATTAATCTTGCTTCCTTGTATGCTTCGTTGTAATATTTTAGCTTGTAAATCAAAAAATTTGTAACGTTCGATTCCAATAATTTTCATTAAATCCTCGTTCTTGGTATTATACAACTTGGGAGTTAATTGAACTTGTTTAATTCTTGTCGTTTCATTTTTATATGCCGTATTTAACATTTCAAGTATTTCTTCATTAGTATATTTTGTATACAACTCCGTCCATTTGGTTGCTTGTAAACTAAACACCTTGACAAAATTGTTGACAACATTTTTCCATTGCTTTTTGGTAGCTTCGGCAATGCCCTCATCCGAATCTAAAATTTCGAAAATTTCATCTCTTGATAGTACATCTTTTTGACCCGAAGGTGGTAGTGTGTTGGAAGGTGTAGTAGTGGAGGCGGTTTGTGTAGTTGTCGTATTAGATGTTTGAGTTGTCGTTTGAGCTCGTATTGGTCGTGGTCTTGGTACGGCAAATTTCAGTTTTCGTTCCTCCGCACACCTCGATAAAAAGGCTTTTTGTTCTCGTGACCAATCATACTTTTCTAGAGTATCTTCTTGTGGGCAATAATTAGGATTATTTTTAGCTCTTAATATGATTTTTTCCATATTTTGTTGAGTCTTGGTTTTATTATAATATTGTCGCATTTGAGCTCGTTTTTTTTCGTCGATTGCATATAATTTTTCTCGGATTTCTCTTGTTAAATATGGTTCCGGATAGTCGTTTTTCAAACGGTATTCTTTTTCCGCCATTCTTTTTTCCGGTGTGCTCATCTTCGCTTATCTAATACTATTTACGACTATTTTCTTTAAGTTAAAAAAACGCAAGAAAATGTGTTTTCTTATAATGTATGAGACTTTTAGAGTTATTTTGTGGCACGTGCTCGGTATCAAATGCGTTATGTACAAAATATTCCGATTGTGAAGTTGTGTCTCTTGACATTCTTAAAAAATTTAACGCTACGATTACAACTAACATCCTAGATTGGGATTACACAATCTACAAACCAAAACATTTTGATATAATATGGGCAAGCCCTCCGTGCACAAGTTATTCAAAAGCACATAGAAAAGGTGTCCGAAATCTAAATTTGGCTGATGCGATGGTAAAACGAACATTGACCATTTTATAGAATATCTCCAACCCAACTATTGGTATATTGAAAACCCATCGGACGGTGGCTTGTTGCAACATAGAGATTTTATGCAATCATTAACACAATACAAGCATACGTGTTCATATTGCAAATACGGGTTTGGTTATCGTAAAACCACAAATATTTGGACAAATAAACAAAACCTTGAGTTGAAAATGTGTTCCAAAAAAACATCTTATTGTGATACTAAAATGAATTATGGGAAGCACATTAAAACCGCACAACGGACGCGTAGCTCAAATGCAAATATTGGTTACGGCGTTAAATGTGTAGAAAGTGCGTATCGCATTCCCTATAATCTTATACTCGATTTAATGCCATAAAAGGTATTGGGTTGCCGGTAATGGGCATTTCTAAAAAAAAATTCAAAATGCTATAAGTTTTTTTACAAAAATACTTTTCTTCCTTTGAAATAGTTTTTAAAACAACCCATTACCCCATACCCCGTACTTTTTACATTATATATATATATATATATAACTTTAAGACATAACTATACTAGAGTATACTTGAAGCACTAACAACATAACAAGTATTCACTATATACACCGAATACTAACAATCTCGCTTTTGATATGGCTTCTACTTCGAATTTGTTGTACGACGCTCCCCACGACATTCAAGTAATCATTTGGAAATCCTATTTTTCAAATATTGTCTTAAAAGAATTGAAAGCACGTGCTTGTCAAGAATACACATTTATCAATAAAAAATGGTATGATGTTTTATACACCAAAAATCGTCCTCATTTATATGATTTTTATTGTTGTAATGACATTGTAATGTCTTTGAATATTAAGAAGAAAAATATAAAAATTAATATCAAAAAAGGCAATGATATTCGATATATATTTATGGTGGAATATGAGAAGAATAAGGACGCCCTACAAAGAAATTGCGAAGACAACAATTTGAGCATTAAAGGAACGATGAAAATATTAAGCAATAGATTGAAGTCTTTATAATTTGTTATTGATAATTAAAACCTAGCAAAGACTTCTTTGTTAACATATATAATTTGTCACGTTCACTTAACTCCACGGATGGCGATTCGTTGATTTCGCTTTTAGATACTTTTTTACTTTTTTTTTTGTTCTTTACAACAATTTCTTCCTCCTCACTCGATTCGCCACTTGACTCTTGTACATAAACAACTTTTTTCTTGGGCTTAATTTTTTTAATAGATTTTTTATGAATTGTCACCTCGTCCGTTTGATGGTCTTTTAATTGTTCCTCATCTATTGAATCGTTAGTATCACATTCGGGTTCGGAATCATCCTTGGTCACCGCCTTTGATATCACTTTTTGAGCTTTTTCGTGCATTTCCCTCTTTTCTATTTCATTTGCTAATTTGATGTCGGCTTTTTGTTTAGATTTTTCACGTCGAATCGCTAACGCCTTCTCTCGAGCCTTGGCAAGAATTTGTTTGTGTTCATCGGACAACGGTTCACCTTTCTTTGGCATTTAATATAAACAAAAAGAAAATAAGCCAAACTAAATTTACTTGCTTTCACTTTTGTTTTGTGGCATATATATACCACCTATACTAGATTGATTGGGATACTTTAAATGTTTAATTTGTGGATGATAACGAGGTCTATAGAACACAACCGTTTCCGCGTTAATTGGCGTTTTATTTGTCACAAGATAACTCTTATAACCTACTCCGTCCGGATATGAACCTCGCGAACTTCTTTCAAAATATCGACTTACGGAGCGGCACGGTTCTATCATCGAGGATGCCGGGCGGTGAGTGTTCATTAACATAGGATTCATAGGTCCATTGTTACCTCGGAATTTTGAAAATTCATTTAACTTATTACCACCTACAATCGGTTCATTGACGACATATTGTGGAGCTTGGAGACCGGAGCGAATTTTCATTTGGTTTTGGAATCCTTTTATGCGTAAAGACATTTCTTTTATATAATAATTGTTAATATAATAATTCGATAAATATGGCGTCATTTCACACCAAGACTTTTACAAAATATGACGACTATGCTACTCCTAAGTCCGCTTTTGAAAATATCAAACAATTTATTCCGAAAGAAAAAATCTTATATGAACCGTTTTATTGTGATGGAATTGCGGGCGAATACCTACAAGAGATTGGTTGCCAAAAGGTTATACACAAACCAACTCTAGATTTTTTCATAGATAGTGAAACATTAGATTATGATTTCATATTGTCAAACATCCCATATTCCCAAAAAAAAGAAGTATTGACGCATTTAAAGAAAATTGGCAAACCGTTTATGTTGTTGTGTCCGATATCAATGCTCAACACAAACTATTTGCGCGAATTATTTGCAAATGACATCCAATTAATAATACCTAGGAAACGAATTCAATTTTACAAAATTGTAAATAAAGAAAGAACTTTCCCGGGAAAATGTAATTTTGAAACGGCGTGGTTTTGTTATAAAATGAAATTACCTCGAGACTTAAATTTCCTCTCTTGAAAATTTATTTTCTATTTCTCCAATATTCCCTTCCATAAGAAACATATATCTCGCGGTCTTGTTTTACATTTCGATTTAATACTATGTTCCCTACAT
This sequence comes from Cymbomonas tetramitiformis, assembly GCA_001247695.2. Classification (NCBI taxonomy): domain Eukaryota; kingdom Viridiplantae; phylum Chlorophyta; class Pyramimonadophyceae; order Pyramimonadales; family Pyramimonadaceae; genus Cymbomonas; species Cymbomonas tetramitiformis. Next base: position 17,578 of record LGRX02028717.1, on the reverse strand, counting down.
TGTTGATTCTTGCATTATTCTTACATCCCATTTTTCTAGCATCTAGAGGCGTACAACTATTGTATTTGCCCGCGACCGAATTGGTTTTTGCGGCATCAAAATATGCATTTGGATTGTTGCTCCAAATATGAGTCCTATCCTTCACACTCGGAAATTTGGCGTTCATTTGTTGTAACGTCATTTTGTCGGTTCCAATAGTGTATCTTCCAACCATCGTGCCTTTCTTTAAATTGCTCTTGGCATATACACCTTGACCCGAGTTAGGTATTTGGCTATCGCCGACTACAACTTGCTTGTGTACATAACATAATGGACTCCATTTGCAAGTCATATTCTTACATCGATGCCCGGATTTGGTCATAGCCGTACATCTTTCACAAGGAGTTTTCATATATATTTACTATTAACTTTCCATTTTTAAATTGGCATTCGGTACTATTAGCTCATTAAAGCATTTCCGATACTTCTTATTTGAATCTTTGGGGTTCAAGTCTATAAGCAAAAAACAATATTTTTCTTTGGTAGCATAATCATATACTTCCATAAATTCTTCAAGAGGTATCTCTCCCGAAACACTTTTATATACATTTTCCATCTCTTTCTCGTCATATATTTTGAACAAACATAATGCCGTTGCATTGTTTCTTACGGCACGAGGTAAACCAAATTGGGCGCTTGAAAAGTTTTGGACGCAAATCAACAAACTCAAGCCTAGAGCACCTCCCATATTTTTTGAGAACATTCCGCAATGTCTATGCCGTACACACATATTTATAAATTTTCGGTTACCAAACAACCGAGTGCTTTGTGCATCATCAACGAATGCTATGATTCTCGGTTGATGATGATACTTATATGTCGGTGGTTGATAATTGTTTGAAGCAAATTTTAACAAGTATTCTGGTGGGATATCGAGTATACTTACCGAATCGCTATGTATCATTTTCATAACTTGCTTGTAAATTTCCAATTCTTTTAAATAGTTTTCATAACCTTCCGCTTCATTGTCCATAATTTCTAATACATTATCAATGGTTTTTGGGTCGTCCGGGTCGAACACATCTTCATCCTCTATATCTAGGTCTTCCATTAGTGATTTATTGGATGAGAATGTTGAGCTTATGCACAATATACGGTCGCAATTGTCATCTTGTTTAAGCATTCGTAAATAGTTACACGCCGAGGTCGATTTGGCTGAACCACGACGACCTACCAATAAAATGTTGAATGGTTGTTTCAATAGGTTTTCGCCCGTTTCGTATTGAAATGCACTAGCTTTGGGCGGTTGAATTTTAAGTTTTGTATCATTCAATTTAATTGTTTTCATTAATATAATACTATTTAAAAAATGAATTGCATTGCCGACATTCCCGAAAAGTGCTTTACCTACCGGCAAAAGGAACTTATGTGCGACTATTTTAAACATTATAAGGAACTACATCCACATCTCCCCCATTCGATTCTAGTATACACAATTAAAGCATATATGGTAAATCCCGACAAATTCCAAAATTGGTACGATAATAAATCCTTGGTAAAACCGAAACCACGTGAAACTCAAGAAGATTATTACAAGTATGCCAAAATGAGTGAACAAGAGCTAAGCGATTATGTTAAAAATAATGTAACCATATAGTAACGATGAATGTCTCGAAATTCTCAAAAATGTTATACTTTAATAGCGAACAAAATAGTTTACTCGATTCACGACTGGGTCAATATAATATTCCGAGTCAATTGCTTTCATATAAGACGACGGACCAATTGCAACTCACCGTTAATGATTTTTACATTGAAAAGACATTTTATGATATAAATCAAACGAACAATACATTTTTTTTGGGAGACAAAACAGCTAATGCCAACAAGTTGTTTAAAATTGAAATCAACCCCCAAAATTTTCCTTTTCCTAAAACATTTGACGACGCACAAATTTTGGCGGCTATAGGTGATGCTATAAATAATCAACTAGGACCCGCCGGTTCCGCCGTGACGGTGACGGCTAGTGTAGCAACACAAGCCGATGCAAACCTCAAATTAATTGTGTTGGAATTCGACAATGATTTGGAAGATAAGTTTGATTTTTACTCCTTCGCAACCAAAAGCATAGCGAGGTGTAGCGGAACTTTGTTAAATGCAATAAGCCCTTTTGCATCAACGGTAAACGATGCACTCAACAACGATTCGAGCGAACTTTTAGGGGGCAATCCGGTTCGGGAGCGAGATTTGGTAGGCAAATCTGAATTGAGCCAATTAGAACCGATGTTTCAAAAGACATCATCAAAGACTATGCAAAGCTACTTTCCATTTACATCGAACACAATTCGAGAGTTATATCTCCGCACACAATCGTTAGTTTCAAGCTCGGCTTTAGAGGTTGTTAATCTAAGTCAAGCTAGTGACGACCAAGTCGGTGAGATGATATCTAGTGATATATTATTTAAAATTGCTATCGACGACTTATCTAAGCCATCATTTTCATATATAGATGCCAACAACAATTATAGCGTTATCATAAGTCCAAGTCTATTGTCACAAATAAACTTTGCATTAACGGACTCACGTGGAAGACTAATGTTTCAAATTTCAAAAGACAATGGTCGGACGCCGTCGTCTCTTATTAGCCAAGCTCGCTCAGGAAATGTATATTTCAGTTTTTCATTAAAAGTTGAAGTTATAAGCAATGATTCGCAATAAATTTATCTGTATTATATATTATTATAAAGAAATGTTAGACAGCTATTATCCCGAATCTTTAAGTTATGCGACGACTCAAATGACAGATTTTAGCCAGAATCAATTTGAATTATTGACATCAAACTCGACCGTTGTGAATGGTGGAGGAGGTTCTTTGGAGATAAATTTACCTATAAATAGTTTTATCGACACGCGCAAATTTGCTATAAGATTCTTTGCCAAAACCAATCGTGCATTTACGTACGATAGTGGAGGAGGTGCATTGAAAACGTGTCATTCATTTTTGCCGGAAATATTCAACCTATTCTCTAGATATGAGGTAAGTATAAATGGTGTTATTGTAAATCAATCGGTGGCTCAAGCATCTGACATTCAAGAGGTTAAACATCTAGTTAGCGACCATTTAGAAAACGAAATAACATATAGAAGCGTGTTGTCGAATTGTGGCTCGGAGGGTATCCAATTAACTAATGGATTGATAACGGGTTCAGCTGACGAAGATAATCAAGCGGGTGACTTTGAAGGGCGAGAATTTATTTTGAACAATCTTTTAGGATTTTTAGGAACTTGTGAGCCATCCATAATTGACTCGAGCACACTCGGGGCAATACGTATCAGGCTCTTTACCGACAATGCAGTAACGTGTTTGTTATATGGCGAACAAGGTCAAGCCGCCGGGGTATTTACTACCAAAGCAGCTGCTGCTCAAACATTTGCTCAAAATGCAAGCTTTACGTTATCTCAAGTTTCTGCATCAATCACTACATTATCCTTTTCAAGTGGAGTTGTGGAACAAAATATAGAGGAATTGATTTCAAAAGGAGCATTGACAATCATCTTTGAAAATTATGCGACATTTTTCCAAAGCGATTCGACCAATAATAAAAATGTACGATTTGCACTATCGGTCAATTGTTGGAATAAAGCTTATGCCATAACCCGTCCTTTAAATTATCGAACCGTAAACGAAACCGGGATTGCACAATATACTAATCGTCTCGGACGTCTTTATCAATTGCCATCTAAAATGTATGGCGGTAATAGAGCCTTTCGTTACTCTTGGAGCGTAAACAACGTGTTGACCCCTGCATTTCCTAATTCGCCTTTACAAGCCTATATGAATATCACTCATTCACAAGGTGACCAATATTCAATGATGGGTTCAAATCATATGCAATCGAGAACTGATTATTTCAACAATTCTTTTATATTGCCTTTAAATTTGTGTTTGGATAATGAACCGCGCCGATTGAGTGGATACTCAAGTTTAGGCACTAATAGTAGTTGCTATTTACAATGTACGGGTAGCGACAATGCATCGGCTGCCGGTGTAGCATTTGACTCTGGCAATGCGGCTACGGGTGGACCCAATGAAACTATGATTATATGTATGTTCACTTCTAAATTAATGGTATCAGCCGGACGAGTTATTTCGGTCGAATTATGATGACATTATTTATACATAGCAAGGAGTTGTTAATATAGGGTCTTCCACTAATTTCCGATGGTCATACAATTTAAACCATATGACTACATATCGTGTACCTTCAAAATTGTCCATTATCACTTCGTGGGGTAATCTTCCATCTACCTTTAACACTTTGTTTCGATTGTAAAAGTCACCGATGATTTGGTCATTTGAGTCGTAACACCTTAATGGCGCGCCTTTAAAATCTCCGAGCGCCATTGCATATTGAAAACTTATATCTTCTTTATCGACGTGTTTTTTCACATACGTGCCGGGTTCCATTTTTGCATAATTGACAACGTACTCGCCTTCCGAAAAATCTTTATCAATGATACTTATCAATTCCTTCGAAACCGCCCATAATGCTTGCTTCCATTTAGGAAGTTTTCTATCTTCGACTTTACTCACACAAACACCTTTGCCTTTCTTATGAGGCATATTGTGAGGTGTTTGCATACCGCCACCACCCAATGCTCCGGTGGTGTTTCCAAGCATAAATGACCAATTTAGGTTGAAGCGAATCTTTTTTGTTTTGTCTCGATATTGTTTATTCAATTTTACATTGCTCAACATACTTTCAATTTCACTCATCAAGTTTTGTACATATGGTAAATTCGTAATTTTTTGTGCCGTAGGCTTTATCACTTGAAAAGTGGAGTATTCCTTATGTGACCCGCATTGCCAATGATTGTCGTTTGTTTCGTCATAAAATGCATAAGTATAATGCCAAGAGTATAAATGATTATCTTCGGTAATCTCCCAAGTTTCCCAATCACTTGGCTCATCAGTCCAAAAAATATGCTTCTTATTTTCGTGAGCACTCAAATACATTTTGTCTTCTTTTCTCTTTACATAAACATACAAGTTATCGCATCTTTCAATTTCCACATCAATGGTCTTATTACCCCAGTTGAGCATCGCGGAGTAAGACATATTTGTGAAAGTAAGTAGAAGTAAGTAAAGTATGTATGTATGTACTTGAGTATGTTGTAAATGATTCAAGTATACCTTATAGAGTTTATGTCTTAAAGTTAAAAATTTTAGGATAGATTGGGTAATGGGTATGTGGTAATGGGTTGTTTATAAAAGTATATCAAAGAAAGAATATCATTTTGTATATTTATTTTTAATTATTTGAAAATGTTTTTAAAAAGTACCAATTACTCGGAACCCGGTACCATAACTTCACGTGTGTTGCTTTATTGAACATATATGCTATGAACGAACGCATTTAAAGCTTCGGTCACTTATAACACTAATCTGGTAGCGCGATGCCTACATCCGAAGCACAAAAACAAGCAACCAAACGATATAGAGAAAAGAATCGGGAAAGGTATAATGCGTCACAAAAAAAATATAATGCATCTTGGTATGACCGTAATCGTCTTCTGCATTGTGAAAAAGTTAAGAGGTCATATCACCAAAAGAAAATAAAAAATGCTGATAATATATATGCTATTAAAATTTAACTTAAAGAAAAACCGTATTCATAGTATATAGAAACAATGAATTATAATAAATTCCCCGAGCAAATTACTTTAAGTGAGACCTATTTTAAGTATGAGGTTATGGAACTTTTACTTAAAGTAGATGTAAATTCCAAAGGTTATGATATAGAGAATATGATGTGGCGCGAGGAGCAAACCAAATTGAAGAAGATGCATAAGTTTATGAGTAAAAAGACACATATGAACACCATAACTTACAAAAAAGCACCATACAATTTAGGTAGATATTACCCGGTGAGTGATAAGTATAATACTTGTTGTTTCCAAAATCAATATAATGTTATCCGCCGACTTGTTATGGACGGAAACTACATTTCATTTGATTTAGAAAATGCGCATCCAACAATCATATCTCAATTGTGTGAGAAGTATAACATTGAATGCTCGGCGATAAACGATTACATTGTGAATAGAGAAAGTATATTTTACAACATTCAACGAAGTTATAATGTGAGTAGAGCTAATGCAAAACACTTGATGTTAATATTGACATTTGGAGGCTCATTTCAAACTTGGTTAAATGAACTTAAACTTCCTAAACATCAATATATAGATTGTATAAAACAATATGAAGACCAAATAAAAAATATACTTACAAATGATGCCCTCGAGCACTTTCCAAAATTTGCAAAAGCCGTACAAGTAGCTTGTGAAGTAAAAAACAAGACAAAAGAAATGGCAAAATTCAGGAGTGCATTGGGGTTGTATATTCAAGAAATAGAGAGTCGGATGATGATGTGTATATATGACTATTTGGTGACGAATACTAAAATGAAGCCTGCGGCACTAATCCACGACGAGATTTTGGTATATAAAGACGATAATGTCGACATTGACAAAGTAATAAGCGAGTTGAAAGTATGTATAAAAGCACACACGTGTTTTGAAATGCAATTGAAATGTCAAGCAACTTCCGCCACGGATGAAGATTGTCGATGGCTTGAATCCCACCAACCTTTCATCGATGACATAGATGAACGACGTAGTGACCAAGTACATTGTGACCTAATACTCGAACAATTTCAAGACCAAATTTTTATCACACCATTGGGGTTAATGATATATGACGAAGAAGACGGTAGGTGGACACTCGATAAACATAAAGGGAAAGGTTTGCATCTAAAAATCATTGAGCGCAACTACACCAAAATATTTATAAATGTTAGTTCCAAAGATGAATCAAAGTCTTTTATGAGTTTGTATGAACCCGCATACAAGCTAGTCTCTCAAAAAGCACCCATGTTGATAGAGTTTGACGTGTCGAAAAGTAAAGGGTACCTTCTTTTCGATAATGGTGTGTTGGATTTGAAAAACTTTGAATTATTGAAGAAGCATCCAAGCTATAACTTTATCAACAAAATACATCGGGACTATAATGTTTCGGAAGATTACTCCGAATTGAAATCTGAGGTGATTAGGAGATTGTTTGATAACCCAATTACCAACATTGAAAAACGAGATTATGTGCTTGAGCAATTAGCAAGGGGGATGGCGGGTGAAATATGTGATAGACAATTTATGTTTTTGATAGGTGACACGGCTTGCGGAAAAGGGAAATTGACTTCATTGTTAAAACGTGCATTTGAAGAATTCCAATATGAATTTGATGGAGAAAATTTAAAAGCCAAAAAGTACAAATCCGATATGGAAAATGAACGAAAATGGACTTGGGCGGTTGAGCTGTGGCATAGACGTTTTGCAATAAGTAATGAATGTGACATAGGTGTTGAAGCGACAAAAAATAATTTTGGCGAACACAAAATGAGAATTGAAAAGTTGTCCGCAACCATCTTGAAAAAGTTTTGCAGTGGCGGGAACGAAACATTACCGATGCGAGAGTTGTATCAAAACGCCACAAATGTCAAAATACAAGCATATATGCTTTGTCTATCCAACGATACACCCGAGGTTGAAGGGGTCGATAGAGCATACACGGATAGAGCAAATTATGTTCAATGTGATAGAACATCTAGCGATAGCATTATGGAACCAAACGATGCTTACTTTGTGAGAGATGATAGCATTGATAATTTCGTAAACCAAGTAAATGTAGCGGATGCATTTATTAGTATATTGTGCGACTATTATCGAAAAAGTATTATCAATGGTCGAACTCCCAAACCTGAATTTGTCAAATCTGAAGTAGCGGAAAGAACGGGTTCTAATAGAGGTGGATTTGAATGGATTGAGGCTAATTATGAGATTTACAAAAGTAAAGACATTCTAAAAGACTTCAAAGGTGTAATGACAAAAGAAGGAATATATAGATTTGATTGGAAAAAAGTTGGTGATTGGTATGTTATTATTGAAAACGTACACGATTGGTTTATAAAAGATGGAAATTTAATGACCGCAACCGAATTTGGCAAGCTTTTAACAAAACATCATATATATCCCGCTCAACGAAAAATCAATGGTAGGACTAAACGTGTACGTGTTGGAATGCGCAAACCTCAAAGACACTCCGATGATGATGAATCGGATGCTTAATATACAATTGTTAAACATAAATATATATACATATAATATACATAAAAGGTATTGGGTACGTGGTAATGGGTTGTTTTAAAAAGTATTTCAAAAGAAGAAAAGTATTTTTGTAGAATAAATTTTATGAAATAGAAAATGTTTTTAAAAATGCCCATTACTAGCTACCCGCTACTATAATAGAATTCAAACAAAATAATTGAAATCTGGTCTTACCCAAATTAATACACCTTCACCCGCTCCTGCAACTTTTGATTCCATTGCTGTACCAATAATCGAATCTCCCGCATTAATCTGAGCGCTAATAATCTCACCATTTACTATGCATTTAACACGTTGCCCTTTAACGTAGGTGTTGTCCGCAGCAGTTGCATTTCTGCAAGTAGTAAACCCACGACCTATCAATACGAAACACGATTGGCTTGCGGCACTGTCTTGAATACAGACACCGATGGGGGTGCAGTTTTGATTACTTTGAGTATACGAGTTATTGAATGGTTGAACTCCATTCACGGTGTTTATTCCATCATCATCGAACATAACAATAGTCGAAGCTGAAATCGTATCGGCGGTGTTATTAACAAATGTAAATACATCGCCCGTAAATCTCAACGGATTTGCTGGAAGAGTCGTATGCGCATATGCTTTCGTGATAAGTGTCAAAGGAACACCCGTTAGTGTGAGTGAGTTGGTTGAACTTGGATAAGCGTAATTTAATGAATTGGATAGAATGATACCCGCTGCATCTAGGTCCCCACTAAGATTTATGTTTGAAGCGGTGTCCCCGTTTGCGACCACTTGTGCGAGCGTACCTATGGAGCCTTGAAGTACTGCGCCACTTCTAACTTCATTTGATGCTGAATCATAATACAATTGCAAACTTTCTGAACCCACATCTGGACTAGCCCTAATAGGTCGAATATAACAACTACTTGCCACACCGGCATTCAATTCAATTCCGCTTGCGTTCAAAACAATTGTGTTATCGGTGTTCACTCCACTTTGAGTAGAGTTTTGTCCAGCTAACGCACCAATATTTAAAGAATTTTCGCCGGCTGAAAATTCTCCTGCATATTTTCCAATATTAATTGCTTCGTCTTTACAATTATTCTGACCACAGTCGTCGCCGATACAAACTGCAAAGCTACCACAATTATTGTTAGCTGCTCCCGAACCAATAGCAATCGTATCATTGGAAGTTGTATTATTTATGGATAATGCATTACGACCAATAGCGATGGAACGTTCACCCATATGGTCGGCGTTTGTGTATCCTTGAGTTTGCTCTCCGATTGATACTTTACCCAAACCGCCCGAACCTGATTCAATTCTAAGATTATTTCCACTAAGTTTCTCTTGATTAATAATCATCGTGCCTGTACCTGTGTATGAAACATCGGCAACACTAGTTGTAGCCCCTCTAGTGGTCACATCTTGAAGTGTAGATGTATCAGGTTGAACTGGAAGATTTGTTAATCCTGACCCATCACCCACAAATGCAGAAGCACTAATACTATTTGTGGTACTGCTTCCTTGGTCAGTTACTGATTGTAGATTCTGGTTTGCACCTGAAGGTAGATTGGTCAACAATGACCCATCCCCTCGATATTTGCCTGAAGTTAATGTAATATCACCTGTATTGAGCACAAGTGGACCGTCGTTTATCAATACCCCACTGCCTAACGGCTCAATATTAATAACCGTTTGGAGGCAAGAGATTTCATTCAACCCTGTTTCGCCGATTTTAACTCTTGTTTGTTCGACCGGGTCTAACGACTTAATCTCGAAAGAGCTGTCAAGGTCATCAAGTCCTGCTGAAAATCGTGATTTGGAGACTGGATTGTTTAATACAAAATCATTGAATTTTATCGAGGTGTGAACTTTCAATGAGCCATCTGTCAATAAAGACATTTGTTCACGCTCGAGTGTTGGGTCTTGTGTGTCAATCCACTTAATATCGTTCTGGTATCGAATATCGCTACCGATGTGCATCGTTTGAAGCGGATTATCAATCGAGCCTATAGTTTGACATTCGACCGTATTTACCACTAATGGGTCACTTACACTTACAATAGGTTTTCCATCTTTCATTAAGGTGTCCACGCTCAAATTCTTTATGAATGCATTTTCGCCTAAAGAGAAAGTCGACATTGTTATATATTATAAACTTAAGATTTTTTATATCGGGCTAAGTCTTTTTGTATTTCACAGTCCAATTACCACCACCGGGTGTGTCTTCTTCTATATAAAACTGTCCAACGGCTGCGGCAGCTTCAAGCGGCATACTAGCTGGATTTACAAACAAGCCTTGCCCTATATACAGTTTTTTTGCAATGGTGCAACTACCCTTGGTGCGTAAAGGATTGAGACTCGATGCTACGTATTTTCTATTATCATCGGTGTCATCAGAATCATTCTCCGCTGCAATTTTTTGACAAAACCAACGACCATCGACAGCTAATATAACATCATTATTGGCTTTTATACCGGCATCAGGATTTGCAATATTTGTATATTTCAAAAGATATGATTGTGGATCTGTTATTAAATCAGTAGTAATAGAAATTGTAGGTGGAGAAGGAAAGTTTAGTGCTCGTAAAATGATATTACTTTGAAAGTTGCAAAGCTTACTTACTGTTAAAAAACCTTCAATAAGCACGCCATTTTCACCATTATTTGTATTAATTACTTCTTCATCGCCCTGAATCCACAAACTAGTTCCTCCGCCACCCGAAGGTGGTGGACCACCATTAAACGTCGTACATTGTAAGTTTTTGCAAATGAGGTCATCGCTAACAATCGATGTACTTCCAAGCGAAAAGGCTGACATCTATAATTATTATAATATATAGAGAATATAATATATGCATTCATCAAACCATATTAGGAATTTGCTCCATTTGTCGTGTTCGAGGTATATTTGTTTGTTGCCGTTGCGAATTTTTTGCAGGTATTGGCGTTTTTGACGAATTCGCAAATTTGACGCCGTGTACATAAATTACGTTATCGTCAGATTCATCTTTACGAATTCCTTGCTTTTGGTAATCATAATTTGAATGCCAATGTCTATCCTCAAATGCTCGTTGCCTCTTTTTGTCTTTGTTGCGTGGAATGTAAAACAACCAATTTGCAAAACCTTGAAGCTCATCGGGCGCATTCTTCGATGTATACCTAAAATCTGGGTCTATATTTGCTAAGATATCGGGATTCAAATCTTCCGAGACACGATTTGCATAATCTTGCGGACCTTCATCTTCTTTGGCTGAATAGTAGGCATCATACACCGCTAATCCATAAAGACCCGCATCTAAGGATTTTGATGCGATTCTTGCCAAGCCGAGGCGAGCTCTTAATGGCGATACCCTTTCCGATTCTATCTTTTTGGGAGTATAGAATTGGTTGATATCGTGTAGTTCGCTTATTTCACTTTCCGTGCTTGGTTTAGGTAAGACATATTTGACATCATATGTAGCATCCTTGTGCTTTAAACGTCTTGCGCCCATTGATACCAAGTCACCTTCGACGCCGTATATGTTATGAATTCTATCATTTGGAACGTTACCCACAGGTTTTTGAAATGGGTTTATTGCGGGATTGAATAAATGAGCCTCTTTTATTCTAGATTCTTTAGATGCATATTTTTCCATTAGATAATTTTGTACACCACCGCCTAAGCTATGCCCCGTTAACGCCACATTGCTAGTTGGATATGCATTTAATACATCTATTAAACGACTCTCAGCTTGCTTATATCTACCCGTTTCTCGTTGTTTTCCGATAAGAGTTTTTAGATTCACATCGAACCAATCCTCGTATGCTAACGGGATACGTTGTGGGTCACTAATTAAGACATCGGCATCTTTTAAACCCGACACATCACTTCCTCGTTGTGCAATAATAACTTCATCTCTTAACTTGTGTTTTAAAACAATTGCATTTCTATCCGACAAGTCTTTATCCAAGTCGTAACTCGGCAAATCCAACATTGCATTTTGAAAACGTTGTGGGCTTTCCTTCTTAAATGCATATGCATACGAAAGCTCACTCGCTCTAGCCATCTGAGCCATCCTCTCGTCATCTTTAGTGATAGTGTTTTTGCCTATTATACGTTGACCTAACGAGGTTTCTTTTGTCATTTCTTCAAGCAATTTGCCGTATTTTGTTTTTAGAAATCGATTATGAGCTTTATCTACTTTACTCAAACTTGTCGAGGTTGTCGGCTTTAAGGTATCTATGTCATATTTTGGCTTATTAGTGATTCCGGGCTTGGTTAGAACATTTTTGCCTTTGTTTTTGATAACGAGGGTTTTGGGTTTTTGATTTGCAACTTCATCATTTGTTGCCGTTCTTTTCGGTTTAGACACAAATGTGTTGTCTAATGTTCTATAGTTGAAAGCACCAAATGGTTTTTGGCATTTATTTTGGTCGGGATTTTCAAAACAACTTGTCATTATTATATACTTTCAATATATATATATATATTTAGGGAGTTTTAAAAGTATACACCGACGAATTTCCGGAAGGACCTGTGGACGATGATGGATAACCGCCGCTTGGAGGAGTAAATGTGGATACCGAAGGATAGTTAACGGCGCCACTACTCATTGGTTTCATTTGATAACGTCTCTCGGGCATCGCTCTATTTAACATCGCTTCCGATTTTAGAAACTCGGTAAATTGGGGATCGTCCGCAAATGTCGAAGTTTCGGGGAGAGCGTATGCCGAGACAATTGGGTGTCGTAGACGAATGTGACCTTGTGTTAAATGGTCCGTGTGACGAGATGCAAATGAATACAATTTATTCATTTGCTGTTCATCGTTTAATGCGAGTTGCCCCGTTTATCTCTCATCGTCGGAATGGCTGTGGTTGACTTTGCTTGTCGAGTTTTGGTGGGTGTATTAAAGGTCGCACCATCAGATTCATTTCGGAGAAATGACTTAAACTCGTCCATCAAGTTGTGCCGATTGAGCCAACTTATTCCTTCCGATGGTGAAGTTATTGTTTTTGAAATGACTTTTAAATTTTCGATTTCCGCTTTACTTTTAAATTCTTCAAATAATGCTCGCCTCTCAATTGGCGTCATATTGTCAATCTTATTTAACACAAAATGTTTATTGTTTTCTAATAGCGGGTTGAACTTGGGTTCGGTGTAATCTATAATCGGTTTGCCGTTGATTAGTATTCCGTCATCGAAATTCGGGACCGAAGGTGCATATCCCCCAGATTTTTGTGCAAATTTTTGTGTTTGTTTTAGTAATTTTTCATGACTTATAGGTGTTATTCCAAGAGCATTTGCTTCCATTTGCCTACATAAAGCCGCGTTTTTACGTTTAGTTAAAGTTGAACGTAGCATATGATTTGTATTATTAATATATAGCATAACATATTATATAACATTAAAATGGGCACCCGAAAGGAATGGATAGCGAAACTTCGCTCGTGCGCAAATGAGTATCAAAAAGGGAAAACTACTAAAATTGTCAATAGGTCTCCATCTAAACTAAAATTGCCTAGCATAAACAACACAAAAGCACCTATACGACCACAATATGATTTGTTGCCGGATGGACAATCACGAGCGATTGCGAAGACAATATATTCCCTCGAGTCACGAAGTTATTTGAGAAAACAAAAACAAATTTCAAATAGAATACGAGGAAAAAATAATCTATTATAAGATAATATACTAGTAAATGAAGTGCTCGTGTAAGGGTAAGCAAAAGAGGGCTAAAAGCTTGAAGAAAAATGCATTGTATTATAAACCCTTGTATAGGAAGCGTTCAAAACATATCTAGCTTATAAGATATATGGATATTTTCAATAATTCTTGCGATTTACAAGCGTTCGGAAATGTGTTAGTAATGATAATTGCGGCAATCTTCGGTGGCATACGAATGAGTCGTTGCAAATATATCGAAACCCCGTGTTGGAAATGCCAAAGAGAATTAATTAGTGAATCGGAATTGGCAACAAATGTGTAATTTCAAATTAGTTACACTCTAACTTGTGTCTTTTATAATCCATTTTTTGACACTCTCTCGAACAATAATATATCTTTTTGCATTTTGCACAACATTTAACTTCAACATTGACATTGCTACAATGATTGGCACACACTCTTTTTTCATTTTTAAAACCACAATCATATTCTTGCCAATCAGGAATTTCTTTATTTAAATACTCTATTACTTCGTTTGGTGGTTTTACACCTCCTTTTAAGCCCAAAATGCCTCTTCGCCAAACATACAATTGTTTTGCATATTTATTTTCAATGTCTCGCTCGGATTCCATACTTGATTTGTTTCAAGTTATGCTCATTGAATGGTATGTCTTAAAGTTAAAGTTAAAATTTGTCATTCTTTTTAAGCATTTAATGGACGATTTACATTGTTCATATTTGTTCATATATATGTCTCCGTTTAAAATAAATGGAAGTAAGTTGTCAAGTATTTCTATACACATATAATGCTTAAATATGTCTTTCGGACAATCTCTAAAGTTGTTAGCAAAGCGTGTATCCTCTTCATCCTCTTCATTATAGAGTCGTAAAATATTTGCTCGCATACTAAAATACTCTTTTGCGGAGATTTTGTATAATACATTTTCAAGTATTTCAAATTCAATTTCTTCATCCGCTCTATCCACTTCATACACATCCCAAAAAAATTCCAAGATATTATCTTCTACAATTTCTTCAATAAGCTCAAACCCTCTATCAATATTTCTTTCAAGTAAATCGTCAAAAAATAGCTCAAAAATGTTGTAAAATAGAAATTGACTTATGTCCCACATCAACAATTTGTTAGGATTAAGTATTTTATATTCCTCTATGAGTTCAAAATAATAATCGCTTAAATCATTAAATTCAAAATAAATTTTGTAATTATATATTTTGCTTTGAATTTCAATAGGTAGCGAAAAGAAAAGATTGATTTGAGTAGACATATTTGATTTATTTTAAATTCTACTTAATTAAGAGCTCGTCTTAAAGTTAAAAAAAGGATATGAGAGAATGTGAGAGAATGTGAGAGAATAACATAAATTAACATTTATTTATTTAAATAAAAGGTAATGAGTAGTAGGGTAATGGGTTGTTTTAAAAAGTATTTCAAAGGAAGAAAAGTATTTTTGTAGAATAAATTTTATGAAATAGAAAATGTTTTTAAAAATGCCCGTTACCCTACTACCCGGTACCCTATTCGTTTATTCTTAAATACGCATTTTTACCGAGATGACCGAGACGATGCTATTCCCGCGATTTAACCTGCTGAAATTTTGGGGGGTCAACGTAGGGGACCCCCCGCATCGTCGATTAAATCGGCAAATTTTGATATGAGGGAATATGAGGGAATATGGGGGAATATGAGAGATTAACATAAAATTATTTAACTTTATATATATATTTATTTATATAAAAAGTAAGGGGTAGTGGGTAATGGGTTGTTTAGAAAAGTATTTCAAAGGAAGAAAAGTATTTTTGTAAAAAAACTTATAGCATTTTAATTTTTTTTTTAGAAATGCCCATTACCCCATACCCATTACCCTATTTTATTACGCATTTGAACTAAATTACGATTTCTGACGTAATTCTCACGTAATTTCTCGAACCTAAACCCTAAACCCAGAACCTAAACCCTAAACCTACTGAAATTTGGGGGGGTCGACGAAGGGGACCCCCACCGGCGATGAAATCGGCAAAATTTAATTTTTGTGACCCCTAGACACCCCCACAGACCCCCCGATGACAGGGCTGTCATAATTTCAAATCAGATAGCCAAAGTTAGTCAATGATAGCCAATGATAGCCAAACTATAGAGTACAGTATCGAACAATCGAATGGAAGCACAAGTTTTGGACTCGCAAACACGCAGTTGGAGGAAAAACCGGCGTTCCTCAGGCCCGTCCTTAAATCTGGTTTGGAGATTACGGCCGTCGCGTCGCGTCGCGTCTGACCAGATTTAAGGATGAAGAAATCGGCGTGACACTGCGACGGTGTGCACGACATTTATCGTCTACGTGGCGTCTGGATGGTGTCGTCGTGGCAACGGCAAAACAATTGCACGCAAGCTTAAACGTGAATGCAGTGTTGAAATTGACAGTGCCCCGTAAGTCGCTATCCAACGGCTGTTGTTTTCGGGATGCTAACGTGTACCAAACACAGCATTACTTTGCATATGAATTCTAATAAGTGTTAGGAACAACATGTTTTTTTTGCGCGCAAGATTCGTCCAGGATTCTGGATGCTGGACGACTCTTGTGAGGGGGGGTAATGGGCGTGATTCGAGCCAACAATCTCGACTCACGCCCAGCAGCGACTCATACTGCACAGCATGAACATATCATGCATATCATATGAACAAACGAAATCAATTCTGAGCATCTGACAGTGCACTGTCACCTTTAGCGGAAACGCGGATGTCAACCGCGTCCACGTTTCCGCCGCGGGGCTCGAAGCGGGTGAACCAAATGACCAAATGAAACACAGATGCGCACATATAACGTTGAAAATATGTTTCAGTTGTTGCTATTAGTATTTTTTAGCTTTCCCTTCGGCGGGATACCGAAGGGAATGCCGTTTTGCGGATGCGGTTTCCCGCTTCCGCCATTCCCGCTTCCGCCACACGAAGCGGAGAAGATCGAGATCTGCTTCCAGTCACCGAATATGTGCGGGGATGCTTCCTATCGTTCATGATACCTTCTAGTAAACATTATTTCCTTCTAATATATCGCGAATACTTCAATTTCTTCACTAATCTACCCTGCTGCACTAGGTTTTCACAATGTTAATTAGGTCAAACGTTTGACCTACAAAGTGTCGCATTGCCTACGTGGAGCGTACACTTGCGTCGCATATCCAAGAAGCGTCCATTTATTTTATCTCCGATTTGATCTGACTAACAGTTTTCAATTTTTGCCTACGTGGAACCAAAAAACGCGACGCAAGAGCGTCGCGTCGCGTAAATGTTGGACAAATTATCTCTGCGTAGCATGCTACGCAAAAGATCTTTGGCCCAACATCTCCGCGACGCGACGCTCTTGCGTAACTTTTGCGTAGCGCTTTACAGTTTTCCAACCAATCAAATCGCTGCGATCAAAAGTTACGCGACGCGACGAATTTTCATTTTACCCAAACCAGATTTAAGGACGGGACTCAGTGTCTCAGATCGAGATGATCAGAGCGTTGAGTATATAAAATTCATTTAGTACTTGACTACTTGTATGGAATTGTATGTAATAAGTTACTAGACTTGGTCGATCTCAATTTTGAGATCTCCACTAGGCCTGTATGCCATCTGAAATCTGATCGTTCGATCGTCTCATCGTTCGTTTATATTTTGTATTTATACAAAGAATACAATCAGTGCAGTGAAAGAATACAAACAGAGGCGGTGTACAGCGGTGCGGTGCGGTGCGGTG